>BQKZ01006534.1:32942-43143 GCA_036244855.1 Temnopleurus reevesii | reverse complement strand
ATAATAATAATAATAATAATAATAATAATAATGATGATGATGATAATGATAATGATAATGATAATAATATTAATAATAATAATAATAATAATAATAATAATAATAATAATAATAATAATAATAATAATAATAATGATAATGATAATGTTAATCACAACATATTGCATCCTTATAGCAGGGTCTGGATAGATTATGTCTATCATACTGTATTCACATGGAATACTTTCAACATTTTTCTTTCAGGTTCAATTGTGAACGTTTCAAGCATCTGCTCAAAGAGAGTGGTATGTTCAATAATATTTCATTCATCCCCCCCTCCCTCTCTCTCTCTCTCTCTCTCTATCTACCTATTTATCTCTCTATCTATATCACACACACACACTATCTCTCTCTTCCTCCTTCTCCCCCCCTCTCTCTCTCTCTATCTCTCTTAATAATAATCTGTTTCTTTTCCTCAGCTTAATTTTCCCCTTCATTTTGTATGTTTGTTTTTATTTCTGTAAATTAACCATAGTATACACAACAAAGACAATCAGCATAAACACAAAAAATGACGGATGATCCATTTCCATGGAGTAAAAATAAAAATAATAACATTCTGTACATAAAAATATGCTTTTCAAACTTGAATAGGAACTAAATCAAAACTCTCGGTGTTAAAAGATTAAGGCTTTCAGTGCAGTGCCAGCACTCGCATGTACTATCGAACATCACTTAATTTCTTACAGTGTGTTCCCAACAAGGTCTTTGAAAATTCGAAAGTTAGCTTATGGCTTGCCCGACAAAGACTGATTATGTATACAGATAACCATATTTTACGAAATGTAGTTCAATTGCGACTTAAAGGGTATAGATACTACAATTTTATAATTCACCGTGAAAAAGCATGAAAACACATTTGTTCCGTGTAGTAAATACTAACATGCAAATTGCCTGTAAGGCTAAAGCTTCTACCATTTTATCCTCCAAAATGGAAGGATTATTTTGAAAAGAAAGGGGAGCAGAAAGGGGAACATAGAATATATCGTGGGAATGAATATTCGCAAGTATCAACCCAAATAAATGTCTTTATTCGCGAGTTATGAAATGAAAGAATCCACTCACTATGAACAGAGGGCACTTTGAGTCACTTGAACCGTGGCAATTATGCAAGTTATTATATTGGAAGGCAAAAATAAGCTTTTGCTGCACAAATTGAATAGCTGGTATGATAGATGTAAATATAAAAGCAGAGCGATGTGGCTTGTGTGTGTGTGGGGGGGGGGGGGGGGGGGAGGTGTTCCTGACCCCACCCTAGGCTACCGTCCGTTACGGGAGAGCTAGGGACATGTGATCTTGTACTTGACGCGCGATTCCAAGCGAGCCAAGTGTGTCTTCCATCAAACAATAACAATTTTGATAATGATAAAAATACCATGAAAACGACGATGACTTTGATGTTAATCATATCAATGATGCTGATGATGATGATGATGATAAAGAGCAGAAAAATATCAAATATCAATGAATATCATTATAGTGATGACGATGACGATGGCTAGAATGTTGTTGTTGATGCTGATGGTGATAACGACGATAACGATGACGATTATAATTGAGCGGTGAAAATAGAAATAGTTTGCCGCAAAATACTACTTGAACCCCCCCCCCCCCAAAAAAAAGAGTCAATGTTGTTGACGGCTATTTTAATCTAATTGAGGATTTAATGTAAATTCAAATTTTAATAATCGCCAACGTTTACGTTGTTCTATTTGACAGGTACCAAACTACTTGTCATATAACATAACAAAGGCTGCCATCGATCAGTTTACTAGATGTACTGCTTTAGGTAAATACCTACACCTTTCCTCTTTTTAACAAATAATTGTATCGTTTTGGGAATGTTCATTAAAGTGGATAATGACTTGCATGGGACACAAAATACCATTCAGAGTTTGAATAAAACATGCATTCAGTAAACAGGCAAGTCCACGGTTTAAAATTCTAGAAATAGTTTCTGAAAATGCCCCTAATTTTTGAGACAGCATTTTTAGCGTAATTTTACGAGATTCCATATGACAAAGACTAGAAATATTTCTTGAGACATATTTTAGATCATATCACATTTCACTTTTTAATGGTAAAATGAAATGGCGAATTCTGTTATGTAAGCATATCAAAATACTGAAAAGTCAAAAGTTTCGTAGAGATATGAAAAGTGAGCTTGTAAATCTTCCAGCAAAACATTCCAGCTCGTTTATCAAATGTTTGAAAAATGAATGATATTAATTTAATTCAATCATTATTATATTCATTTCCCATTTCAATTTTAAAACAATAAATCATTGATATTCTCCTTAAGTTGAATAGTATAACGCTATATGTTTTTTTTTTTTTTTTACACCCAATAACCTGTTAAGAGCAATTAATCTTTAACAGCTATACGTAGTTTCAATATTGGCGCTCACTATTTTGGCCTTATCCTGGACTCATGTGTTCGCTATGATTCCTATATTGGATATTTTGTGCAATAGAAATTTAATGACTTGTAGGAATGTGCAATATATACATGTATATAATGTAAAGCAATATCTTCTATTTTCAATTGCAGATCTTGCTCAAAAAGGGGTTCGAGTCAATGCTGTAAAGTGAGTCTTTATTACATTCCACTCCTTATCTCTTCGTAACCATTTCGGAGGATATATTCCAAACCTTCTGCAAAAAAAACCTTAGGGAGCTTTGTGACTATATGAATGCTATATTTCAACGGAAAGCTGAAGAAGTGAAATTTTTTGTTCAGTTTTCTTCTTCATTTTAATCCTTTTCCTCGTATTTGAATTATGGAAGGAATCACATGCATCAAATTTGATAACATTGATTATTTGACCTTTTTGGTCTAATTATTCAGGTTACAAAACAGGTTACATATCGCTTAGGTACCTGTGATAATTATGTTGGATACAAGCATCAAAGGAAATTTACACCAGTTGTCCGGGAGATTTTTTTATGTGCGATTAAATTTCTGGATATTTCAAATGGGTTGACGTAATAAACGATTACCAATTGTTCACAGATACAGTCACTTGTCAGGAAGATTTTGTAAATCACCTCCCAGGTCGAAATCTTCGTTATGCTTCTTATCTATCCTATTTGTAATATTTTGAAGTACAGTAAGGGAAATCATTTATATTTCATTTATAGACTTCATCAATGTGTACAGGTCATTTTCTTTATTTTTTGCTCCCTGAGTATGCGATAGGACAGCTCCTTATGATGTTCACAAACTTTGTAATTATTCACTTTGTTTATCAATCATCTGAATTTGTTCCTCGTTCGTTGTATAATCATTTATTATTCAAAGGAATCCTTATATTATAGGTCATTTGAATAATAAATAGATAAACAAGGTACGAGGAACAAGCTGATGGCACTTATTTCAATTGATGTGTTTTTTCTCTCTTTTTTTGTTCACAGCCCTGGAACGATTATGACTCCGATCTTGCTCGTCCACGGACTCAGTGAAGAACAACTGAGAGAGGTAACAACTAACTTGCTATGTTTGAAATAACGAAGGCTAGTATTTTCTGTATTATACAAGTACTGGGGTCTGTAACATAGAAGAGATACAATCAATTAAAAATTAATCGTATCTTTATGATACATGGTTTGTCATAGCCTTAAGAATAATATCTATCGCAAGTTTGATTGCATCTTTTATGTTAGAGGCCCCTGGAATGGTAATTTCCATTTAAGTACTGTATATTTAAACAGAATATCCATATTGTTATTTGTCATACATAAGTTGGTTATTTATTACAAGTAAATATACCGAGTATTATTGTCAGTCTTTAGTGATATGCAGATCGTCACGTTTGAAATGCTATTGGGACATGGACCCCCTCCCCCTCTCTCTTCTTGAAAAAAACTTATTTTGTGAAAATGATTGAGAGTTCTAACGTAATTGAACTTAACCGAGCTGATTTTTAAATTGAGTTCTAATTTAATTGAAATCGACCGAGCTGGGCCCTATTGCATAAAAAGTTGCGTGTAAACGCAAGTCAGAAAATTTAACGCAACTCCATTTTCATCCAATCAGGGGCGCGCATTTAGGACTTGCGTTTAATTTTCTAAGTTGCATTTAAATGCAACTTTTCATGCAATAGGGCCCTGATTTATAAATACGACAGATGTCTCTATTTTTCATTCTGAGTACACTATTTTGATGTATTTCTCATTATTCACTACAGAGAGGTCGTGCGATGCACCCATTAGGGCGGGTCGGGGAGCCATCAGACGTGGCTTCAGTCATCAAGTTTCTTGCATCCAACGAGACATCCTTTATCACTGGAGAAACACTGTCAATAGATGGCGGCAGACATGCATCTTGTGCGCGATAGTTTGACTTTGCCCATAGAGGTATACATCTATGTCTTTGCCAAAGGCAGTCGTCTTCGATTTTGAAGGAATTTTCGTATAAAGAAAAACAAGACCAACTCCCAGCAACCTCATTTTGAAAGAGGGCAGGGTCAAGGTCAATGTTTAAAAGATGTTGCAAAGACTGAAATAAACCTTCCTGGCATTTTTTTCAATTTCAGGTCATATTCTAATACTCTTACATAAAATTGCATGTTGTATGAAAAATGTTACCATGGTAATGTCAGGTGGACTTTAAAGCTTCAATCTGCACCTTCTTCTTAACAGACGTAGGTCTTAAATCAGATACATGATTTTTTTATACTTAAACTTGGTACATAGCATCGGGTATTATTCATGTACAGTGGAACCTTGTTATAAAGAGGTCGGATATAGCAAGATATCTGTTATACATGTAACAAGTTAATTTTATTGGTCCCAGCTCTTTATAGTTCTTTTTTTTTTACCCTGATATAGTGAGGAACCTGATATAACAAGGTAATTTTCATGGTCAAGGACCTTGTTATAAAGAGGTTTCACTGTATCAGTATCATATTATGGCTCGCATAAAGACTTGCTTTCTTTCTTTTTTTCTTTCTTTGTGAGCAAAAAAAGGGGTGAGGGGGTGGTCATTTGTACTTTATTAGACATGTTTTGAATAGAAAATTGTCATTCATTATTACATGTACCCAGAACATGGATTTTTGCGGTTGTGTACAAAGTGGGTGTTATATGACCGCAAGATGAAAAGCAAAAGATAAAGGTCTGTGCTTCTTGAAATTGACCTTTATAAGAAAACAGACCTTCCAGGCTGAAAGAGATCCCTGCTTGCGAGTGTGCGCGTGTCTATTGGGTTAATATTCAAGTACCAACGAACGTAGAGGGCAGCAAATACACACAGTATTGCAATATGCTGAAGGTGTCCGCTGCCCTCTATGTTTGTTGTTAAGTACCAACCCAAGCAACCACATTAGCAAGAAGACACAAGCGGCCACAACATGTTCAAACAATCTTCCATGATTACTTGTAGGGTACATCACAGATGGGAATGTACACCATTGAATGGAGACCAGGCACATGATGCTAAGTGATTTAGTGGAAGACATTTTAATAGTACTTTATTTACATTGATATAAATTGAATCACACACATTAAATCATACAATATACTATCTGACTCATGTTTTCTATTTTACTATAAGTAGCGCCTGCAAATACAAAATTGAGGTCTGCTCTGCAAACGCAAAATTTTCTAAAACAGTTTATTGTAACTTGTGTAAAATAATTGTTAAGCGTTTTGAAATTTCTCATGATATTAAGCACTATATTAAGCATATGTTATTAATATATATATATATATATCCTGAATATAAAAATTCATTAATGATCATTGCACATAATATTAGTTAAGGTAGGGAGTGGGATATTAATGGGCAGAATACAAGATTCCTTTCAATCGGTCATAGTGTATATATACCCCTACATATCACTGGAAAGATTATGAAATACAGTCCAACCTCATTATAAAAGCACTGATATAACAAGCTCTCGTTATAACAAAGTAATTTTCCTGGTCCCATCTCTTTGTATTTTATTGCACAGTCAAACCTCATTATAACTAGGTCTTTGGAACCAAAGAAATTATCTCTTTTATCGAAACCTTGTTATATCAGGGCTAAAATACAATAAAATATAAAGAGATGGAACCAGGAAAAACCCGACATAAATGTGCTATTAATTGGTGGTGAAAAATGCAATGACCAAACTATGAAAAATTGAGCAAAATCAGATGGTCCATTCAAAAGTTTTGGAATTTCAAAGTTTTGACTTACACTCCTCGGGGGCTCCTTGAGTTGGCAATCTACAGGCACAAAATGGCTGCTAACATGAAAACTCTCCAATCACTTGTACACAGAATTACACATATTCTTCTTTTTGTTCATACTTTTTGATCAAGTGTAATATGGTTATATCAATTCTATAAGCATTCCAGAAAGAAAGTTGGTGATTCCTCAATTGAAATATGACATTGATCCATTTTTAATAAATTACATATGATACCAAAGTTGCCAATTCAAGGATGTCCATTAGTGGGAGAAATGCAAACTTTGAAAATTCATTACTTTTGATTGGATTATCTGATTTTGCTCAAATTATCAGAGTTTCTTCATCTTATTTCTTTTCCATTTTCTGACAAAACATGAATGTAAGGGTGGAGTTCCCTCTTTAAAGGTTGGGATCGGGGTTTTAATAGTTGAGAACACGCGCCTAATTTCAACTGGTCATATCTGTGTAAAAAAAAGAAAAAGAACAAAAAAGGATACACCCCTACATGTCATATATCTTGAAATATTCTATGATGTGGTAACAATTAAAAAGATTGTTCAATGATGATAAAATAAGCAGGGAAGGTTTTGTGTTGAAGAAAAAAATCTTGAAATTCAAACTAGACATTTCAAAATGCATCTCCTCCTTAATGCTAAGTCTTATTGAGCTGAAAAGAGGTTATATGGGAGCTTTCGTCAAATTTCTTACCAGACAGGTTTCAAAACTTCATGTTTTTGCAAAAATTGGATAAATCCAAATTTCCTTTTGAATTTTTACTTTACCTTAATCCCTGGAGGAGATATACATAATCTGTTCAATTGGATTCTCAGCATTATTTCTAAATAATCAATTCTAGCTTCACACACATTTCATTTTGTAGATTTTAGTTTTTTGCTAGTCAGCGCTGACTAAATCCTTTATTTTAATTGGAGAAAAAGCACTATTCTTGACCGTTGTTATGGTAACTGTCAGAGAATGATTGCTTCTCGCTGCAAGGTGAGAAGACAAGCTAAGGAAGTGAACGTTGAACATTGCAAAACTTGACATTGCACAATTCTACATTAGAGATTCAAGAAAATTTTGTTCCATTGATATAAAAACAATTCTATCCCATGATTCATTATTTTCCTTCACCAAAACATGTTCTTCTCACATAATGACGATGACACCTGCGTACCCATTGTACTTCAATGGCAGACAGACAACACCCTTCAGTTGCTACGTTTTTCTATGTTGTTTTTAAATTTTTCATGTTTTTACGGGGGTTGGGGCCTGCCCCCCCCCCCCTCCGTCCCCTGGCTATGCGCTTGGATGATACAAGGTTTTCACAGAAGAGAAATGTTTTCATATTTGTCATGAACACTGTTCACAGAAGATAAATGTTGAAATGCCTGTCATGAATGCTTTTCTGAATGCTCTCTCTTCCTATTCATCTTTGCTTCTATGAATGATACAAGGTTTCACAGAGAAGGGTTTTCATATCTGTCATGAACACTGTTCTGATCGCTCTCTCTTCCTATTCGTCTGAGCCTCTAAGAATGGAACATAGACTTTCTTGTCCGCTGATGTGGCTGGTACGTAGTGTCCTGAAACACAAGAGTAATAAGACCGCCAGTAAGACATGCAGCAAGATTCCAAAAATATACAAACTATTTTGCAAGTACCATATTTTGTTTTTTTTATTATTTACCTGATGTACATTTTGATACAAATCATAATCTATCCAATTTGATCAGTGTGGTTGTTTTAAAGGCAATGGCTAACATCACATTGAAGAAGTAAATTCAGCTGATTCAGCCAGTGCAATGCTCATTATTTTGGACCTTTAGTCCAGAACAGGAATCACCTGAAATTTATCTGTTCATTGGCCATGTATATAAAGGACCCTTCCACTGGAATTCGGTGCAATCCGACATGAAATCTGCTCCGACCCTTAATTCTTTCGAGTCTCGGCTCAGAAGATTTCTTATCGAGCAATATCGTTGATTTCGCCCATTGGATTATCTCCCGAGCCTCGACATGTTCTATATATCGATATTGATGCTATATTCTTATGAAAGCAGTAGTTTGTTTTAGTGTCTCTACTGTCTTTCTTGTTTTGTTTTGTTCTGTATCGCCATATTTTATGTTGCTCAGTTTTCATATGGTGTTTTTTTAATTGTGTTTTATAAGATGTACTTATTCTATGTAATTTTTTAATATCTGTCGGCCTCCCATGAGGCCATTCCTTTCTGACTGTTATCGTCAATCAGTTTAAATCTACTCTGCTACATATTTTGCTCTGTAAATTTTAGTGTTTTTTATGCTGTTTGTGAAATAAATGGATGAACTGAACTGAACTGTATATTTGAAGATACATGCAATTGACCATCAATTTTTCTACCGATACGCAAAATTTACAGATAAACTTCTGCGGAGAGCTTCGGTGAATAGACTGTGAGGAATTAGAATGTGACTAACCAAATCTATTGCAGCACTAGTAATTGGAATATGACTAACAGAATTGATTGCAGGATCAGTACTTAGAATGTGACCATTCAACCTAAATGATTGCAGCAGCTTAACAAAACTTCTTATTAATGATCAAATGTTTATTCAACAAGATATTTTGCTTTTCTAATATCCAAGGTTTTAGGTGACTATTTAGATTAGACTGACTACTCAAAATCTAATCTCTGCCCCTATGTCTATTTACCTGTTATCACTAGAAAGTTTGGACAATTGGATTACCTGAACATATCTATTGTTTGATGTTTTATAGTGGTAGCAGGTAGCAAAACGTTCAGACCATCACTGTATAAAATATAGATAACTTGATATTTACCTCCCGTGTGATTGAGGATCACAGGTTCTTCAAAGTACTGCAGCATGGCTTCACTTGATTCTGTAAAACAATAATACGATTGGATTGATACAGTGGAAACTCAGTAGAATGAGGTGTTTGGCACCAACAAAAATACCTTCCCATAGTAATCTCTGTTTAGGAGAGTTAAAAAAAAACCAAGTTATAAAGAGCTGGGACCAGATTTTTTACCTCTTTATAGCAGATATTTCGTTTTATCAGATCTCTTTATATAATAGGTATATTCAAATATGTGTCATGATATGTACATGTCTTCCATCATATGAAGTGACTAAAGGTGTTGCTAGAAAGCTGCAATCAATTGCAACATGCATCAAAATCATCATTCCATGCACGTATGAAGCATAGTCAGTGTGCAAATAAAGGTGACCTTTTCAAAATTTCGTCATGGTGACCTGCTGACCTATTACAGTGGAAACTCTGTATTAAAGAGATGTGATATAACATTATTCTTGATATGAAGAGGTAATGGAGGTAATAGTTTATTTACAGCTCGTTATAACTTATCGCTTTTTACCCTGCTATCACAAGATTACAGCTATAAGGTGGTATTTTTGATGGTCCAAAGTACCTCATTATACCGAGTTTCCACCGTGAACAAAATATGTAATAGTTTACATTCTTCAATTTTGGGAAGTTTGCTACACAGACAGCACCATAATACATACCACATATTACCTTGGTCTAACTTTTCATTTTCCACTCACATTAAATGTCTATGGAGATATCACTAGAACGTTGCAACTGAAAATCAGTTTCATATTAAAACGCACATGAAAATTAGTGTATAGTCTGCATTTCAAACAAAGATTTTGATTGGTTCAAGCCAATCAACTCCAAGATTAAACACTTCCCAGATTGTATAGATTGTGATTCCAGGTACACAAATGGATACACGATGCATATTTGTGTGACGAGTAGAAATTAACCTAAGAGTTTGATACCCCTACTCAAATGTAACAAGCAAAGAAAATTATTCTTGCCTTGTATACTTGCCTTTTGGAATTACTTGATCTGTATTTCCAAAGACATGCAGCGTTGGACAGGAGATATTTCGTAAGAAGCAAGAATCATGACCAGTACTCAGACTCTTAAATCCAGCTACTAGAATAGCAAAATC
>BQKZ01006532.1:9803-20980 GCA_036244855.1 Temnopleurus reevesii | reverse complement strand
TTCAGAATTTATTCTCTATGTATTCCTTTTTAGCATGCTTTAATAAAATATTGGAAATAATTTTCTATATGCCCGATAAGAAGCAAAATATTGTTATAACCAGGAGAGGGCGCTAAATACGATTTAACGGTCAAATTCAAATTTTCAAAAGAATCAGTTCGTAAAAAAATATGCTATGGTCTCAAAATGTGTGTAAGAATTACATGTCATGATAAACATCCCCGAAATTCACATTTCTTCATCTTTACCAAAACTATACTTGGGCTTTAAGTTGAACTTTCGATGTTAGAAATGTTATACAACCAACCAGTTTGATTTTTCTCATCAATGAATTACCATTTTTCAAATTGTTGATAACTTATCCCATGTATCCATTTATATTGCCAAAATATTATTATTTATTTATCATCAATGTTTATCCTTAAAGCGCTTTAGGGGCTTTTTTTTAGGAAATGATTTCAGTGCTGTTTAAGGAAAAAAATATGTTTGTGAAATGATTGTCATATCCAAAAATAAGAAGAAGGTATTTTAATTAATTAATTGTTCATTTTTCAAAACCTTTCATACAAAAAGAGAGCTTCATGAGACAAAAAATAAGAGTCAAGGCACCTTTCAAAATTCGTTTTCAGTTGTCTCTCACCAATTCCTTTTTTTTTTAGAGAGAGAGAGTGAGTCTTGTCTATACATTTTTAAAATGTTTATCAGCAGAAGAAATCAAAAGATTGTTTTGCATGAATTATGCATTCAGGAGATACATTATGAAGCTACAAATTTTGATCATCATTTAACTCTTGCAAACGTTGAAATGCTCAAGTATTTTTGGAATGCCACATATCATTTGTTTTGAGATGCCTACCAAGAGTTTTTCCACAAGATAACTTGTCTTTGATCTCCAGTATATGTTCTGTTCATTTCACTATTGGCATGTAGATTGATGAAACAACATATTTGTCTTGTTTTCAGCATGAGAAGACCACAGCCGAAAGAAGAGGAGCCGCCAGACTTGGTGAGTGCATCATTTAATATGTATTTTGCCACATTTACCCATTCAGGAATTATTTGAAAGCAAATTCAATCATTATTCTATTCTTAAATTTTCAACACTAAAATTTTAGCTTTTTTTTTTTTTACCACATTCCAATTAAATATTATGTTACAATATGGAATCTTCTTTGTAAAAAAAAAAGTGTTAAAAAGATAAAAGTAGGCAAATTTGCGTGGAAAATAGTGATTTTGAAATAATGTCTGCATTGACAATTCAAGGAGTTATGACCATTTTAGTGATTATTTTAATTTTAAAATTCTTAGAGTAAGAAGGGTGTTAATTTTTTGTGTGTTCATCTAGCTATTGTTAATGCTTGAATTGAGGTTGCTTACTTTGTCCCAATCCTTTGTCTCATCTGCTCACAGTATAAGAAGAATTTTCCATTTTAAAGTGTATCTGAGATTACAAAGTATAATTTGCACATTATTTAAGTTCATAAAATTATCCTAAAATAACTTTATGCGACATAATGCTAATTAAGGAGTTAGAAGCAAATAAACGGCTTGTTCATGATAAACACATTGAACCTAAATCTGATTAATGGGGTGTTGCTCATAATCAACTGCAAATCGACTGCAACTTTGCAAATTGTAACGCGCATTTTCATTCGCGAACGGTATGCGCATTTAACAATACGCGCATGAAACAATGATTTTGTTTGGCACGTTCCGATCAACTGCAACTTGCGATCAATTACAACTTTTTAGCAACACCCCCTAAGGCTCCCATTTGAGGCCTTTTGAATGCTTGCACGATTGTTGTGTGCATGTCCTATTTTACAAATTAACATGTTTTTATTCTTTCCAGACTGGATTACGCAAGTACATCAGAGAACGAGAGCAGGTCTTAGCCAAGATCAAGGCCAGGAGAGAGGCATGCCTTGTAGAACTCGCCAAACTCGAGACGAATCTTGGACTTGGGGATAAAAATACGCAAAGTGCTCTTTAGACCTTCTTTTATTATGCTGCTTTGATCAGGCCCTCCATGTCCTGCCCTTGTCAGTCCGTCCTGCAAGGGCTTCTGTAATGCAGCATTATCTTTGCGAGTTCATCATTTTAATATGAAGTTTTGATTTCATTCAACTGTGATGAAGGGCACGTCTACCGGAAGTGGTACGCAATAGTTTTCCGCGTCTGCTAATTGTTAGGTCACAGCTGGTTGGGCACATGACAATAATCAGACACGCATAACTATGACGTACTACTTCCGGTCGACGTGCACTTCGTCACAGTTGACTGAAATCGAAAACACCATATTGTTTAGCCAAAGTTCACACAATTGGAGAGATGCTCCAGAAGGCCAAGTATAGTGAGGTAGCTTATATCATAATTATCAGCTTATCATATTTTGAATTCATGCCTGCTCTCATCTGCAAACCGCCACTCCAACTGACCACTGTGGGAATGCAGATGTATTGTCATAGCATGGTGTAGGGGTTCTGACTCTCGCCTTTCAACCAGAGGGTCGTAGGTTCGAACCCCACCCATGGCGTTAATTTCCTTCAGGAAGAAATTTATCCACATTGTGCAGCACTCAACCCAGGTGAAGTAAATGGGGACAGCAGGAAGAAATTCCTTGCAATGGGATGATCGTAGTGGCTGCCAGCTACAGCCGGATAATAATGACTTTTTAAAATCTCAGCGCGATGAGCACTGATAAGGTGAACCTGTGCGCTATACAAGTAGCCACCATTATTATTATTATCATTATTAAATGTTCGTGGGCATTGTTTTATCCTCATCATTGTATGAAAATGTTAAACTGAAATATTTAGCCGGATAGAAGATTGTGCAATACATATGTACTAATATGTTGATGTTACTATTTATCTTTGTTTCTTAGTCCTATTTTGTTTGGAGGGTATAATGGACCCTTCAAATGACCTTGAAAACCATTTCTTGGTCAATTTTATTCAAACTATGAACATGATGTAATTTGCTGTTTAAACACTGCATTGTGGTAATATTTTTACTGCAGCTTGCAAAGTAGTTAAATATCTGAGGCCCCATCTCCCCAAACTAATCTATATGTTTAATGATAATTCATTATATCCATGTATTATACACAAATATTTGTTTTTCTACATTTTTGCAGAGAATTACACGTAAAGCTTTGTAAAATATAACGGTGGATGCTTCAGATATGATAGCTGATGCGCAAAGAATAAAAATTTAAGTTTCCATGTCTAGATTTGTTTTGCCATGATGAATGTAAGTTATTCATGATTTTACAGTCAGATTAATTCTTAACAGCCAGATGGGGCAAGATATTTTCGTCTTATCATGTTAAACCATTTTGAAAATTGCTTTACGAACGCATGCACATTTGCACTATTAGCACCAACGTAAAATCTGAGATTGCTGAAACAATGTTTTTGCTTTATGATTTATTGGAATTGCTAATTTTCATCTTTGTTCATGAACTTACTCCATGCAAAATTAGCAGAAATGTCTGCTTTTTGCAAGCAGGTCGGGTGGCGAAATGATTTTTGAAACCCACTTTGCTGGAGGTTGTGATGTTTATGTGTGTATTTTGCATTATGAAATAGTAGATGGAATTCTTATTCCATTTTTCATATTCATCTTGTGAATAAACTTATCTGTAACTCAATGCACAGCTTTGCAAAACACAATTATAGTTTTTTTTTGTATGTATTACACCAAATGTAATGTTCTATTATGCATTGTGTATATGGCCAGCACAAAAGAGATTTAAAATATTTCTCTTGCTTTACCTGTGTTCATCCACCATTTTGACGAAAATGGATCTGGATAAATGAATAAGAGAGCATTATCGAAAACTTTATGGAGGTGCAGTGATGAAGTGTTTCTAACTCTCGCCTTGTAGGTTTTAATCCTACCCATGGCTTTCATTTCCTTCAGCCAGAAATTCATCCACATTGTGCTGCACTCAACCCTGGTGAGGTGAATGGATACCTGGCAGGAATATTTATTCCTTAAAATGCCATATGTGCTGTTGCATGCTGGGCTATAACCAGGGTAATAATTATGCCAAGTGCCGTGAGTACTCCCCAGAGTGGATACGTGTGCTATATAATTTGCATCTATTATTTTTATTATTATTATTTACTTTTACAATCTTAGTAGGAGAATCTCCTGTTTGTGAGGTGTTCTGGGCCGGAGTCTCTGGCTTTGTTTCTTACATTTATTAGGAAATAATATATACAAATGCTTCATAAATCCTTTTACAAAGAAATGTTACACATATTAATAGAGAGGGGCTCATGTGAGAGAGAGAGAGAGAGAGAGAGAGAAGGGGGGGGGGAGAGGGGGAGATGAGGCTGGAGAAAAGAGGAAAGAGGTAGATAGAGAAAGGAGTAGAAAAAGTGGGAAAGAGAAGGGGGACTGGGAAAGAAGAGGAGAAGGAATTTAGTGAGGGACAGCAGGAGCAAAGACATAGGAGTCAGGAAGGAAAGAATAATAATAAGATAGAGAGAGAGAAATAGGAAAAGAAGAAGATTTATAGTGAGAGAGAGTGGGAATGAATATAGAGAACAGGGAATGGAACATGAGAAAGTAGGAAGAGGACAGAGAAGTAATATTAAGAAGGAAAATGAAGGTGAAATATACTAAAGGGTGAATTGGAGAAGAGAGTTGGAAAAGGGAAAGTACGTCTTGAGAAGGGAAAAAAGATAGGATGTAGAAATAACAAATGAAAGAGCAAGAGAAATATAAATATAGTAGGAAAGAGAAAATGATACGATATTGTGAGGAGGAAAATGTGTCTATACATAGATATAGGCAAATAAAAAAATCAGAGATACATTGATCAGGAATTGGAGAAAAAATACGAAAAGTGAGCTGCCTAGTGACTAGGAAGGGGAAATTTAGAAGGGAAGTAAGGCGTGATGTAGAGAGGGGGAAATAAAGAAAACAGAGAGAGAGGCGGAGTGGGAGATAGAAAAATACAAAGATGAGGTATGGATTGTAAAGAGAAGAAATATTTAGAATGAAAGGAGAGTGAGCTATAGGGATGAACATTTTTTTTTAAATCTAGAGAATGGGACGATAAGGGGCGGGTGTTGTAGAGACAGAGAGCAAATGTTAAAGAAGAAGGAAAGAAAATAAGAACGGGAAAATAATAAGATGTAGATAAATACAAGAAAGAGAGTTGGCATGAATAAAATGAAGGAGTGGTATGGAGAGAGAGAGAGAGGGCGGGTGAATAATGACGATAATAATAATTTCCCTCTTTTATATAGCGCTTATCAACTCTTCATGATAACTCCCTGAGCGCTCTACAATAATTACAGCGTTACTACCCTGGCTTGAGAGATTGCAGAGTTTGGAGAAAAAAAATCAGTATAGCGGAATAGAGGGGGACTTGTGTTTGATCATGTTTATATTCAAATCTTTAGTAGATATAAAAATACACTAAAAACACAAGTGATGTGTTAGGTGCTAGGAAGTATATGTATATACGTCTACGGATGGCACTTTAAATTCCCATTTGATTACACTGATAGTGTTACTTTTACACTTAGACTTACACTTTAGCGCAATCGTCCATATCCGATCCTGTTAATATTTAACTAAAATCTAGTCAAAACCCTTAGGAAATATTTCAATAGAATTCATTTTCCTGAAGATTCTGCTTTAAAAACGTTGTTGCTTTGAAAAGGGAAACATATTTTTTGTATTTTTTAAATATTCTTTGAAGTCTCGAGTATAGATTTGTGAAAGTGTTAAACACATAGTAAAAGACAGGCGATATATTAGCACTTGAGTTTCCTTGTATATACTAAGCGTGCATTTTTATCAAAAGTATGTAAATTGGAAGTGTTTGTCCGAATTACTTTAACAAGTGAATGGAGAGCAAAATAGAGATTTCATAGTACGGAAAATAAAATCGCGTTGGTTTAGAATAAGGGGATTGAATTTCAAATATTGTTTTGCTTTCTGACGACTGCGGAACGGGGCGGAGAGGTATGCTGTACAGCCCCTAATTTTGTAAAACTTTTTGTCCGTTAATAAGTGCGAGCATACACACAAAAAACATGAACTCACAGATTTGAGTAACATGACACTATAATGACACACAGTTGAGTATTTTCATTGATATACTCACCAGTGTGTCATTATAGTGTCACTTATTGCGACTTTACTCAGATCCATGAGTTCTAGTTTTGTGTGTGTATGGCCGTATGTAAAAATGGTAATTCACTGCCCACCCCCTAAAATATATGAAAAATAGAATAATAATACGAAGAGAAATGAAAATATAAAAATAAAAATAAACATCCAACAAAAAATCAGCCGGTGGTTATTGCGTTCAAATCTTCGGTAGATATGAAAATAGTATAAACATTGTAACAACACAACGGGTGTAATCATCGTGTAAGAATTGCAACCAAGGTGCTACTTTGCACTAAGAGTCTTAAAATAAGATATTTTGTTCATGTCTTCGCAAACATGCATTCCTTGTCCAATATATCCTTTTTTTCATAATGTCCTGAACAGGTTCAATGATATTACGACTGGTTTGTTCTTCCCCCTCCCCGCTATAGGCCGGTTCGTAAAATCGGTGACGAATAAAAGAAAGAGATATTCCTCTTAAATTTCATTTTGGCAAACTCCCTCATTGAAACGTTACTTTGGAAGATGTGAACTTATTTTTACGTTATTTAGATAAGAGTGTCAGTCAATTTGTAAATGTGAGATACAGACCGTAAAAATACGAATGCTCTTCCTCCAAGGCCTACTGATTATACTCATTTTTTTTTTTTTTTTTTAGAATTACAAGTGTTATTTCGTACTTGTATGAGTAAACATTTTGGTGGGCCCACAATGTTTGCTAAGTTGTGCATTACCAGTTCAATTCTGTTGAATCTGGAGCAAGCAATCATAATGGCAAGCCGATAAAGGCGAGAAACTTAGTTTTTCGCCTTTATGGGACAAAAGGCTTGCCATAAGCATATGTGGTAGTGAGTGTTGGGGTGGGGGAGGCGTGCTCATTCACCAAAATATCAATATAGTGACACCTGTATCTATAAACTGCATGCATGGAAAACAGCCATACGGAGTGTATCGTAAACAAAATTACTCTTATAAAATGCTTGTCAGATATTCATTTTTAAATATACTGTCAGAAGATTTTTTAGAATTATTGTTACTCCCATGGTTACTCCATAGTCCTATCTGCCAGGTACCATTTACAAAATCAAATTTTTGTTCACGCTTCGATGAACACTGCCATTCAGAGAAATTTCGCTTAACCATTGATTAGTGGTGATTTTATGCTACTATATTAGCAAATTTTCTTCGTTCATTTTGGCGAAAATCAAAATTTATTTTGTTGGCGGTTTGGCACCCATAAACATGAAAAACAAAAACAAGGTATGTTGAATTGAATCTTTGAGTGTCTTTTCAAAAGTGTGAAGTTTTTTTTATACACTCTGTACAAACGGATGTGGTTTATATAGACTGACTCATAACAAATAAAAGTTGCGTAATGTATGCTCTACACAAAATAAGTTAAAAATAAGAGTCTATCCCAAAAATGATATTCATTCAACAACAGAAGAATAATCAGATCAGACAAAAAAAAAAAGTTTGAGAAAAATCGGACAACTAATACGAAAGTTATGAATGTTTAAGTATTTAAACAAATTGGTATCTGATGACGTCATAGGTGCACAATTAACCATTTATTATATTCATATCAGTGTTATAAAATATTAGTTTTTCTCCAAAATATATGATTCCCTCAGAATTTTAACTATAGGATATCTTCATTCTAGATATGCAGACTCCATGTTTGCATGATTACATTAATACAAACTTTATATCTTTCTGTAAAAATGATGAATTTTGCATCTTAGGTAGGCATATAAAAACAAATGGTGGTTAGTGGTGAATTCCATGACTTTATCAAATTGGTAAAATGTCTTAAATTTTCACTTATTTGCCAATTTTTTCAAATCTTTAGAAATTCATAACTCTTTTTATTCCTTGTCCGATTTTTTTTCATTTTCTTCTCTGCTCATCAAAATGTTATACTCCTGTTGAAAACCCCTGAAATTTGTACTTTGGTACAAATGTGAAAGTGCATGTAAATTAAATAAATTACATTTAATCAACAAATTATTCTTTCAAATGTTTACCTCATAAAACTGGTCATTCGAATTCCTCGTTAACGAGACGTTGAACTACGACAAACTTTGGGATCATTTTACGACAGGGGCCGTGGAACCGCGGGGGCAAGTGGGGCGATGGCCCCCGCACTTTTTTTTCTCCAGATAATACGTGCAAGCCTATGGGAGTGTGTAAAATGCTTATCCACCCACTTTTCGAAACGTTCCGCGGCCCCTGTACGAAATGTGTATATAATTCTTGACATGAGGTTTTTTTCATTTCTAGAAATGATACACACTGTAATCATTTTCACGCATGAGTTATTTTGGTAGTTGTATGAATTGATGTCTTACAAATCCTGAAATGTGAGGCCATGGGGAGGTGAATTACAAACTGATTCCTAATTTTCTCTTGATTAGTGAATTGGCAGTGTCAGTCGTTATCAAAACAGAAAGCGAGCTTCGATCTTGTTAATTTTGATATCAAAGTTGGATATATTGCTGAAAATGATGGATAACTTCTTTTCATGGCCTTGGATAATAACACATAACCCTTTACAAAATTGTTTTCAAGTATATGGTTCACTGCCGTACCCATCCCCGTTCGTAAGGTGACAAGCGCGCCAGATGTTTCGGGCAGTTTTACTACTCTGAAACAAAGGGCTCCATTGTTCTTCCAAGGCGGTTCGATCGCATTTTGAAATTCACAACGCCCTTCTCACAAAAAAATACAGAACTCAATTTTCCATCTGGGCGTGAGAAAATTGGGTATATTGGGAAAACAAGCAGACGAGATTGGGTGCAGATACGATTGCGACATTCGGTGTACAATTCACGAAACACTTTCCATTCGACATAATCTCGTTACAGGTGACTGCTGAAAGCATCTTTGCAATTCATGGAATGAACTCTAAAGATGGATTTAATCAGAAAAGTCGGGTAATTAAGTAAACTGAATAAGTTTGACAGGGAAATCCTGAAACATTTCGATATCTGAACAAAACGCAATATACACGAGATCGGTAGATTGGAGATCGGTTCTGGAAGCGTTATCGCGAAGTAACTTTTGGAACTTTTGGTCGCCCAATTTGGCGCTCAAATTCTGAACAAGAATGGGGTTTTCCAACTCAATCAACCGGACGGTGAAGGGTGTATCTTTGAAGGAGGTCGCTGCAGGATTTGTAATCCTAGTTTTCGCCTGTTTTCCGAGCTCCGTTATGGCGCAACTGGGGCCTCAAGGTAAAGTATTTTTTTCACAACATTTTCACAAGCTGTTGTTTGCGTTTGACTTTTAGTGAATAGAAAATAGAGAAAAGGGCGCTAATGCACTTTGGTATCCAGCCTAGTTAGGAAATATGTTATAGGGTTTAGGGATAGGATTTAGGGTTAGGGCTAGGGTTAGGGGTTAGGGTTAGGATTAGGATTAGGATTAGGCTTAGAATTTGGTTTGAGGTTTGGCTGGATACCAAAGTGCATTAGCGCCGAGAAAAGTAGGTCTTCACATTCAAGTTTGATAATGGTTTTGATCTCCCCCAAGAATAACCACCTTTTGACTTCTGTTTTCTCCCAAAGTGGTATCTGAAACTTTGCCCATTCTTTGTGAATGTTTGAAGTCAATGATGAAGGTGTTAGTATTGTTGAATCTGTCTTGGAGAATATTACAGACTGAGATCTTTTTGAAAATGATTTTATTTCATTTCATAAGCACCAAAAGTAATCTAAGTAAGAACTCCTACAATGTAGAAGTGGAACTCAAATAAAGTGATGCATGCAAGTTCAAGTGCTAATTGTGGGGATGTATTTCTGGCCAGGCAAGAAGCTGACTTTTTTCTTCCAAGTCTTTCACAATTTTAAGGACCGTTTTCATGATAATCGGACCTACTGTTACGGGGTTATGCAACATCTTATACATGCATGTCAGCCTCAAAACTGCTCAAAAACGTACAAAGTCAATAAAAATGCACCGTAATTGTTTTTTTTTTCAATTGATCCACATAAAAATCCATATTTTTGCTTCCAATGACTGAAATTTATGTATTCAAGCATAATATTGCTTGGAAAAGTATTTGCAACATATTTTGCTTCACAAAAAGTAGAAAATAAAATGTAAAAATTAATAAAATACATATTATGTATTTCATTAATTTTTACATTTTGTTTTTCATTTATTAAATGAAAAAAAAATAATGAAAAACATAAAGAATTTGAATTTTCAGCCCAATATTTGTGTAGAATTGTTAGTGATGATACCAGGAATACTTATAAACAAGTTTGCTTTCACCAGTATTTTGTGATTTAGAGCAAGAAATGCATTTTAAGCATAAATTAGCATAATTAATGATTCAAAATGAAATATGGATTGAGCCTCGTCGCAATTTTTGTGTGGAATTGTTAGTGATGATACCAAGAATACTTATATAAAAACAAGTTTGCTTTCACCAGTATTTTGTGATTTAGAGTAAGAAATGCATTTTAAGCATAAATTAGCATAATTAATGATTCAAAATGAAATATGGATTTAGCCTCGTCGCACCGCCGCGTCCGCGTCCGCGTACGCCGCAGAGATTTCTTTGTGAATGCTCTACAGGTCTGAGTTCTTGTACGATCATTTTCAAATTTGGTGTGAAGGTGTCTGGTGGATAGAGGATGAAGCCTACTGATTTTGGTGTGGGGCAGAGTCCTGGTTGCTACGGTAACCATGATTCAATAGAAATAATTAATATTACCTTGTGAATGCTCTACAGATCCGAGTTCTTGTCCGATCATTTTCAAATTTGGTGTGAAGGTGTCTGGTGGATAGAGGATGAACCCTATTGATTTTAGTGTGGGGCAGGGTCCTGGTTGCTATGGTAACCATGATTCAATAGAAATAATTAACCCTTACTGGACTGACACATTTTAGAGCAAATACATGTAAAAATGACACAATAATTCCTATCTGCAATTTAAGATTATTTTTATTCATGAATAATCAGGTATCATACATCAAATGAAAGGTAATTTATCAGAGATTATTTTGATACATAATATGACACATAA
>BQKZ01006531.1:9849-26446 GCA_036244855.1 Temnopleurus reevesii | reverse complement strand
CCCCCCCCCCCCATCCAAAGAAAAAAGAATAATAATAATAAAATAAATAAATAAACAAAAATCTATGGTTGCCCCCCAATGACCAACTCTCTGAAAATGGCCGGGCCAAACCTTTTTTTTTTTCTGCAAATTCACAAAAAGATTGTGAATAAAAAGGTGAAATACCAACGGAAAACCAGGGGGTGTTTCATTAAATTTGTCTCAGAGACAATTAGTCAATGCTGATTTATTATTGAATTTTGAACGGATGGAAAGCACTTTCACTGACTGCTGCTATGGGAACTGTTGGAAAATGACTGCTTCTCGCAGGGACAAAGCTTGATGAAACACCCCTTGTAGCTTTTCAATCCACTTAAATATTATGGATTGTGTAAAGTGAAAAAACAGAAAAATTCCGACCACCTGACATTATTTTTTTTTTAAACACATGGCATTAAAGGGCAACCCAAAACAAATTTGTTGGCCTAATTATCATTCCAACCATTCGCATCCTCCTTGTATCACCTTCAATAATCACCATGTACAACCATCGTCATGAATCACAATCATAATTTGCTGTCAATCTTCTTTGTCATCCCTACTCAACGGCCAATCCCAATCACATCTCCAGATCACCAAAATCACCATCTACACTTCTCAATAGCATGCATGTCCTAACAATTTACCCTCGGCAACATCTACGCTCTCCATCACCATCTACGCTCATCGTCATCATCACCATCTACGCTCATCTCATCAGCATCTACGATCATCATCACATATACGCTCATCGTCATCATCTACGCTCATCATCCCATATACTAACATCGTCATCATCTACGTTCATCATCACATATACGCACATCACCATCTACGATCATCGTCATAATCTACGTTCATCATCACATATAAGCATGTCGTCATCTACGATCATCATCACCGCTTATCGTCACCATCTACGCTCATCGTCACTATCTACAATCATTATCATCTATGCTTGTCACCACCATCTTTGCTCATTACCGTCAACAATCATCACAAATTACAGACTCTCCTCTTCTTTTACATCCTTCACCTTCATTTTGAAAATATTTTAGTTTCCTTGGAACAAAGTCTTATTTGAAATTGAAACTGGATATAATGAGATTCTTGATACATCAAGGCACTTTGTAAGTTTTCTGTAAAACTTTTTGTTCATACTTGACAAGGTATTATCTCAAAACTAGTTTCAATTTTCAGCCATGACAAACGAAAGAACAGAGTCATAAATCAATTCCACTTGTTCAACTTTAAATGTTCTATGATTTATTTACACTTTTTCTACATGAAACAGCCACAGATATTAAATGAAGCAACCAGTTTGCTTGTCGCCGTCTTCCTCCCCTCTCAAAGGTCCAGTCTTCGTAAGATGGTGCCCTTGTACACATTGTGCCCATCCGGGTAGGTGTCCATGATCTTCAAATGGACACACGCTGGAAGTTGAACCCTGATGTCCTTTCCAAGAATGCCCCAACACCATCGGACGAATTGTCGGTACGCAACATAGCGGTATTTCCTGCAAAAGAGGGGGCAAACAGCAAATAGGTACATGTAATACCATTTTATGGAAACCTAACATTCAATAGCAAACTGAAATATACTGTTATGACATGACAAATGATACATTCTAATTTTTTTCAATCATTAATCATGAAAATTAAATAGCAGCACATGGCAGTCCCGTAGGCAAATTTACTGTACAAACTATTATGACGTGGTGGCCATGCAAGCCCCATTATACTCCAGAATTTCGATGAATTATTCTTTGAAATCACAATCACGTTAAAATAAAAAGGGAACTGTCAATTGGAGAAAAAAGAAATACACAAAATAAACTTGCAAAAATAGCAAATCCTTGTTTTTCTTTTTGTTGTTGCACATGTACGTGTACAGGTAAATTTTTGATAATGAATATATCACCGAGTCTGAGGTTGTAAAAGTGGACATAAATTTTCAAAATCTCGTAATGTAGAGACAAAAAACATACAACAAAATAAAAATATTGATATTTTTTGTTTTGCTAAATTCAAAGTACATGTAACTTACTCATTATTGCGAGCACCGAACCCTCTTGCCTGCTTCCTCCACCTCTCTGTAAAATGCTGCCAGGCAATTAACAGGGTGGTTGGGTTCAGCACTGCCGGCTCGAAATCTCGTGCTTGTGTGATGCATCCAACTTCACCGTCTTCCATCTCGAGCAGGACCTCCGGGATCTCCCGGCAACAGACACAATCATTAACCTGGAAGGATTGGGGAACCTGGCACTGACCACATTGGCACCTGAAAGGACACATATACAGCAACAAAAAAAATACATTAGACTACAAATAAATCAAAATTCATTTTGCAAAATATATTTGCCCCCGGCCCGGCCCCAGGTAGGCTACATGTAGACCTATATAGCTACAGCACAGGCAAGGCAAAAAACAGATGCGAAAGCCCAGCCCTGCGTGTCCAATATGTTGGCAACCAGTGATTTTCCAGAAACCCACATGCACATTTTGGTGCTTGAAATTCGAATTGGCAGTCCGGACCTAGCTGTGCACTGAAAATGCACAGAAAAGTGACCAAAAAAATAAATTAAAGCAGAGGACCTTCTTTTGTTTTTGGTTTGACCTCTCCCACCTTTTCATAAATCCTGATCATCTGCCACCAATGTTGATTGGGCAAACCTGGAGATTAGTGCCTCGATTGCGTGCGAAGTAAAAATTGTAAACATCGACAGCAGAAGTTCAAAATACACACAGGTAGAACCATTCACAAAACAAGTCCAAAATCAAAATTAATTTATAAGTTTCAAATGTTATTTTTCTTTCCCCTGCTTCCATATTTCATGAAATTCATTGGAAATTAAGTCTACTTTGATATCAAACAGTGTAAACTTGTGTAGCTTCTTTGCAAGCTTTCTTCATCGAATCAGGTGCAAAATACCGCTGCCAAAGCACTGCCGCTCGCTCGCAGCTGGGCACTAATCTCTGGGTTTGCCAGTGATTGTTGTTGTTGTTCTACAATAAAAATGTAGTTGAATTGATCAATGAACCTGGCTGAAGTGAAGAAGACGAGTAGAACTTCTAGGCCTATTTTGAGGAAAAAGGGTGTGGGCGAGGCCATCTCTGTTTTTTGGAATGGAAGAAAATTGAACCATTTGCCAGGCTTGTGCAAACAATTGATTGATAGTAGACATGATTGCTAAATGAAAATAATAATTTCAATAATAAAAACTCACCAATCGTCCGTATTTCTGGGGTCCAGGCGAGAAGGATCTCTGTTTCCTCGAAAGCCGACACCGTGACCGATCCCAGCTCCTGATTCCTCGGCGTCGCCAGCAGCGGCGGCGTCTGGTTGCTGTGGCTCCGGCTCATGTTGGTAGGGGCGAGGCATTCTACCCACATCGTCCTCGACAGGATGATCGTCGATTTCTTCTTCCATCTCTCCAACCTCTCCATCATCATAATCGTCGCTGTCAGACGAATCACTTGTGTCACTCTCTTCGCTGATCTCAATATCGAGATTCAGAGGCTCAAATTCCTCCTCTTCGCTGGACATTTTCGGCTTTTGTCAGAGAAAGTACGAGCGATGCAATCAGTTATTTGCGTGTTTTGTATATGGTGCGTGTGTGGCACGCGCGAGAAAGCCGAGTCGCCCGCGCTGCTGATTGGCGTGTCCAGAGTATGACGTCACACTTTCGAAGGCTCAATTCGCATTCAGCCTACATCCTGTCTCGCTGGGCCAGCGACGGCAAAAATATTGACCCCCTCAAAAAAAAATATTGCTCAGGGATGGGGGCATATTTTGGCGAAATTTGGCACTCTATTTAATCTCTGGACTTCACCCTCCACATTAAAATTGTTTTTAAGGCAATTAGACGATGTTTTGACCCTTGGGTGGGCTACTTTAATTTTCTCAAAGTCTCCTCCATGCTCTCCATCTTTCTTTGGTATCATCTCAAAATCTTCTTCTTGGTAACCATCTTTCTTTAGCCCCTCTTCATCTGTTATCTCTGAATGATTCTCTACCCTACCTACCCCTCTCCCCACAGTTTTTTTTCTCTTACACCCCCCCCCCCCTCCTGCCACCAAAAAAACCTTGTGCCCTTTCCACAAGAACCACAACCCGCGGAGCCTCGATGGAACGGGATGATATTGCGTGAAGACAACACTCTCCTCCGAACTCCATCTGGATGTGGAGGGGCTTAAAATTTGCTCAACCTCAGTCATGTCAGTGTTGTGAAACAGTATAGGGATAATAGAGTAGGAGTATGAAATGAATATTGAAATCAAATTGGTACAAATTTACAGGAGGTTAGAAGTGGAAAACAACCGGTTTTCCTTTTCAATCTCATATGAGGTACAACAAAAATGTGACAGAGTAAGCTCCTCCAGAAACTTTGCTGCTCATGCCATTACGTCTTCTGCTTTAATACTTGTTTCATTCTTTTTGTCTTTTGATTCATTCTATTCTGTGATTTAGTCCTCCCTCCTTAATTTTCTGTTGATCTTTTCAACTTCTTCTCTTTTTGTTCCATCTTTCTTTGGTCTCTCCTCCTCATCTATCATCTCTGAACTGATGCCATTGTCAGAAAAGAAATTTCCCAAAAGCTGTTTCCACTGGGATGCTATTCCACTAACCATCAAAACAAGTGCCTGATCGTTAAATACTTTATTTTCATTTCCAGACATTATTTTTGGAAATCTAGATCTTTGGAATCTGAAATTGCTTGTTACCACATTGTTTTGGGATTTCCTGTGAGTGGCGGCGGGCAAGACACTTGATAACCACTATTTCTCAACCCGCTGCTGCTTCACGGGCATCATTCCAATTTCATCAGTCTTCTTGGCCTCTTCTTCTTTCGCGGACTTTCTGGAAGATAATCTGGATCTTCGTCGGTTTCCTAAATGAGCAGGAATATTGTTGCTGATTTAAAAATGCGCATTCTGCCATCACATAATGCTTAAAATTAATAATTTGCAAAAGTTTAAGACCATCTTGGAGATTTTAATTACATGGGTCAGTAGAGATTCAGTTACATGTTTGGGGAGCTTTTGCTCAAATTCACTGCTCAAGCAGCAAAAACATGTACTCACAATAACACACTTTCAACAAAAAAATAAAGGTTCCAGGGTGAAATATGAACTTTTTGTAAGTACCTGTACTTGCCCAACCAGGAAAGCAAATTTAGAAATAGCTGCAAGTCGCTTGCCCAGAAGTAAATTTTTGTTCATACCGCAAAATCTCCTTAAAATATTTAAGGTATTAATACTGAGACAATTCAAATTCATGACAATTTGTGGAGAATGACTGTACAGTATGGGTATGATCTGGAGCTCTGGCTGACCCACTTTGTAATATTACAAAGTAATACTTTTGTTTGCTTGCCCAGGTCAGGAAAGTACTATTTGAATATGCTCTAAAATGCTTGCCCAACTGTGAGAAACACTTGTCCAGGCTATCGGACATGTGTTTATGGCCCTGGGTTCATTTACTTTCATCTACGACATGGTTGAAAAGAGTACACTTTTAAAATGTGTGCCAAATCAAGGATATAGACGTTGGAGAAAGTTGTGACATGCTCAGGCAAAACCAGGCAGATGTCAGAACATTTTGTTTCCTAGCATCAGAGAAAACATGTTGGAAATAACCTCCCGGTCAAAATTGAAATTTTTGTATGACTGGAACGGAGGTCATCAGAAATCTAATGGAAAAGGGTTCTTAAAAATATTTTTATAAAAAAAACTAAGGAGTGGATTAATTAAAGCACTTCATTTTCATTTTTGACCAAATTTTGACTCTCAGCCAGTCTGACTGACAATTCTGTTAAAAGTCGCAACAAAATATCTCAGTTTTCTCTACCATAGATGAGATCCATTTATTTAGGCAATGTTTTACTTTCTGGTAATTTTGGAAAAAGCTGGCGATTCCAAATAAAACATTGAAAATTGGACAAGAGATTTATTACATAGATAAATGACTTGATAAACCAGTTTTGTTTTTTTGCACTGAGCAGTTTCAACCATTAATGTCTGAATGAGCGAAGCAAACCACAATGCAAACTCATTGTGCTGGACTCAAATGACAATATCTCGGCTAGTGATTGAGAGACCACACATTTTTTTATAACAAGATATTTTTGTTATTCTGTGATCAAATTTTATGATTTTAGTGTTAAAATGAAGAAGAGAAAATATAGTAACAAATGGTATCAAAATCTCGTATTTTATAATTGCCGACATCTGCATGGTTTTGCCAGAGTGGGTCGCAATTGTGCATAGGCGGATCTAGGGGGAGGGTGAATGGGCCGCAGCCCCCCTATTGGCGGCGAAAAATAAATAAATAAAAAAAGGGGAAAGGAAAAAGAAGAAGAAGAAAGGAGGAGGGAAAGTAAAGGGGGAAAGAAAATAAGGAAGAATGAAAAAACACAAGGAGTAAAAGAAAGAAAGAGAATAAAAGGTTGGAAAATATTTGCTTATGAATTATATTTAAACTACTTCTTTATATCTCAGTTCATTGCAACGGTGACTCCATAAAACGAATAAAACAATATGGTCCATCCTACCCACAAAAAACACATCGATTATACTAACTTTGAAAGCAATCAGTCAAGAATAGACGACTTTCGTTATGTATTCAAATTTTATCCACTCTTCTTTGTCAAACGCACAATGACAAACTATTTGTTCACCTGGTGTAAAATAATCCTATTTCAATGGAAGGAATAAGAATAGCAAGCAATAGTTGTTGCTAGGTTGGTCAAGCTACAATGTTTGTCCACCCTAGCAACGTTAATGTATGCAAATAGCATTCTGACTATTGTCCTCTTATCTTTTGACCCGTTTATACATAGTTCAACTTAGGGAAAATGTGAATAAATTTGAATACATTACGAATGTGGTCTATTGTGACTTGTACTCCGTCCATTTCTTTTGATATCCAACATCAAAGTCAATAGGGTTAGACCCTCCCCATAAGACAACTCCATACCAAATTTGAAATTGAACAAGGGTTGTGACCCATAGAATAACCACAAAGAAATCTTTGCCAAGGAAGCGGCACGACAATGCCAATACCATAATGTTCGGGTATTCAATACTAGTAGTGGATACAATAATAGATACTGAAAAAAACTTACTTTTTGCTTTCTTCTTTGTGAAGGTTCCCCACACTCTTGTGTCTAAAAGAATGGAAATTGTATGAAAAAGTAAAGTCAAGTGGTTCAATATAGCTACTTGAATACATCTATTCAGATATTATAAAATTATGCCTCTATCGAGTCAGATCCTGAAAATTTCTAAAATGTGTACACCCCTGTGGTTTTTGTAACCAAATTATATAGGGTGATAATTTGCACTTACTTAAAATGGGAAGTTCACCCACACATTGATGTGCACTCAGTGGATGAAGAGAAGTTCCAAGGTCAATCTGTGAAAATTTGAGCAAAATCCAACGATCTATTCAAAAAGTTATGAATTTTCAAAGTTTTTATTTAAATCCCTCATGGGCTCCTTAAATTGACAATAAGCAGGCACAAAATGGCTGCCAATGTGGAGAACTCTAGATTGCCTTTGTACACAGAATTTCACATTTTCTTTATTTCTAATAAAATAGAAGATAAATTTTTAATAATCTTTCTGACATGCATGCAGAATCAAACTGTCCATATTATACTTGAAGAGAAAAGTACAATTTTATTTACTTTTCTCGAAAAATATGTATTTTTTGTTGGCAGTATGATGAATGTTATTTGATTTAATGGCAGAAAATATAGTTTAGGTATACACCTACGGCTCTTTTCGTGTCTTTAGCCTATTTTTTTTTAAATCACTGTCATCGATCTAGCTAACCTGTTAACTGTTACAATATTAACTTAACCTAGGTTTGTTCCAACTATTCATGCTTCAGACCAATATATTCTGAATGATGAAGTTAGCAAAATATAGCAAAAAGGTCTGGGATCTTGTACTATGGAGCTTTGCCGCCACCCTATGGATGCACCGTGATGCCGACATTCTTGAAATGCCTTGAACACTCACTGTGTCGTCCAGTATCTCTCCGGTGGCAAAATAATTGAGGGCGACATACACTTTCAAAGAAGGCTGCATTGCATGGTTCTTTCTGGTTCGTCTCTCCAATCCTGGTTGTAGATGGTTGATGATCTGCCTGCAGCCTTTCGTGGTAAATCTGTATTTTTGTTGAATCTCCTCGTCAGAAAACTCTTCCGGATCAAAACGTTGCCTAAACACACTTTCTTGATGCCTCCATCACCTTCTCCTCGCAGCCCTCACTTTGAATGCTTGCTGTGTCGTCCAGTACTGCTTCGGTGGCAAAATAATTGAGGGCGACATACACTTGCAAGGAAGGCTGCATGGCATGGTTCCTTCTGGTTCGTCTCTCCAATCCCGGTTGTAGATGGTGGATGATTTGTCTGCAGCCTTCCCTGTTGAATCTATTTGCCTTATCTCTTTGTCACTTAACTCTTCTGGATCTATTCACTGTCGATATACTCTCTTTGCCTTCGTCACCTTCTCCTTGCTGCCCGCACTTGATACAGCTGTGGTCCTTTAGGACTCTTTTCCGTCCTCTAAATAAAACCATCTTATTGCCCTGAGAGATGGGTCTTGAGGTCTCGGATTTAAAAGAGGGAAAATTCCCATTAGTCCACTGGCCGCCCTAAGGGTTAGGAAGGTGGAACACCCTTTTAATGGGTTATTCAGAGTCACAAAACACAGTGGATTAACAAGCCAAAAGCTGACGTTAACCTCCCCCAAAAATGAATTCATTCCTGAACAATGAGCTTCTCGGAGAAATAGAGCAAGAGTGACCATATGAATGTGTTTTTTTGGATGGGGGAAGATATAAAAAAAAGTTGCTCCCACATGATACGCTTGATCTATGCTCCGATTATACCAGGGGAAATTTCATTGCTTACCCCAATTTTCATATTAGTAAAAGTAACGTGAGTACCATTAAAAGATAGAGATCAACAGTTTGCCTCCTGCAAAGCGAAGGTCCAGAGACCTCTCAAATGTAACATAAATGCAAGATTAAAAATCCTGGGTATTACTGGCTGCTTAGCCTTGAATGTTATGTACAAAATTAGACAATGTGTTCAAGAGAGGAATGTGCTTGTGAGAAACAAAATGGTAAATACATGTATACTTTTAGATTGTAATTGAAAGCTCTTTGCCAGCGTACAATCGTCTGCCGTTCTCGCAAGCGGCGCGCAACAAAACTTCGACCGGTTCCCCTCGAATTTGGGCGGCGCAGCGCGCAACTTCGCCGATATGCGCAGGGGTGTTAACCATCCCAGGCCGCACGGACAGATACGGTGAATCCTTCTCTAAAAGGAGGCGCTGTCTGGGACATTGGCGCAACGCGCAAATTTGTTCCTGATTGGACTTGGCAACCAGGCGGAAAAGCTAACAAAGCAATTTGGGAAAGCTTGCAGCCACTCTACCATCGTTTCAGAGTCCCCAGAAAAACAATGCAAATGAACGCGCTGGAAGGTGGAACAGTGAAGGCGACACTGATACAGCACTTCGCGATACGCTTGCTTGTTTAAACCTGGATTGTTCTGTGGTCCGCGAATGTGAGTAATCAGGACATATCCCAGGGTGCCTAAGCGAAGAATTTTGTTTAGCAAGCGCCACTGGGCATCCCAAGTTCGGGAATCGGTGTCGTAGTCAAGGCCAACTTCACTGATCCCCGAAACTCGACGAGAAGCCAGGGCCTGTTCCAAAAACGCGAACGCATCGGCAGGATAAGACCCAGCTTTCTTTGGATGAATGCCGATAGCCACAAACCATGGGTCAGACTCTGGAGGCAACATGTGAAATGTCTCTGGATCACAAAAATTCTTGACGCCACCTATCGGGTTTACCGGGACTTCTGGCGCGGTGGGGCCCTGCCGGTTTGAACATGCGCTCAACCTATCCGGATGAAAATGCGCGTCAAATGCATCGAGGACAGCAATTTGTGGTCGCACAGGTTGACCGGACGATGGTATAAATGGTACTGGGCGTAAATTAGACACGTCACCCGCTGGGGGTACAGCAATTGGCGCAGGCAAGGATGGCGTCCCCGGCATAACCTGACCCTCGTTAGGATGGTTTGGAATACCAGGTGGGCGCGTAGCAATTGGCGCACGGAAAATGAGCATTCGCTGACCGACCTGTGCTCCACTAGAAACCGCATGTGTCCTGATGGGATGCAACACAGCAATTGGCGCCTAAGTTGCTGAATCTTGAGCTTCCGGGGAAGGTTCTAGTCCAACAACTGCCGATAAAGTTGCGCTTGGCGCACTTCCTAAATGCAAAGCGGCAATTGACGCGCTGGGCTGTTCAGCTTTAGGAGCCTGACCCTCCCCGAGAGGGGTCTGGTCCTACAATTGCACTGGATGTTGCAATTGGCTCATCGGTTTGCATGGGGACCGGGCTAGCAATTAGCGCAACATCCACCTTAATTGATGGAACTGGACCCTCCGAGGAAGGCTAGGTGGAACTTGACCCTCCGAGGAGGGCTCTGGTCTACCAGTAGACGCGCTAGCAGACCTAACTGCCGCCACTGAACGGCTTTGCTTCGTAAAGGAAAACCTAGCCTTAAAGGACTGTTGGTCCTTCTTAGAAAGGAGATCAACAAGAAAAAGTAGCGGACGCCAATGCAAAAGAACCGCCGGCGAATTCAGAGGTGAAAACTGAAAAGATGATGGCACTGCCCACCCCTGTTCCTCACACATCCCCCTCATGACACCTACAAGACTTGGGGGAATCCGAGTCTTTACCCCCGACCCCCGACCTCCACCTACGAACCAATAAATGAAACAGGCCTAAGACCCCGTTAACGCGCAGCAGTTTGGACAGCGCAAGTAAAGCGTCAGCGCGAATGTCATGTGCCAGATGCCACTTATCGGAAGGGTCAGCTGACACAAAGCACAAAGGCAAATGGTGTCTAAATGCATGTGCCCCAAGCTTATCCTTCCGTGTGCCGGGTCACTGGGCAACCCTTAAACGGACATGAACACCCGCGCTTATGCCCCCTTTCCTTACCGAAGAGGACGCCTCGCCCGCGACCAAACCCGCAGGGTCCGATGCCCCATGGCAACCTACATCGCTTGCAGCGCCTAGGGTCAGACTTCCGCCCTCTGTGGGTTGGCTATCCTTGCCCTCACTCATTATTTCCTGCAAGGATAGTGGACAAAATACGAAAATAAACATGCCCATAGTTATCCCTACTTGGGAGATGCTAAGACCTGAAAATCATCCAACCCATATTTTTGACGGAGGGCACATACCGGACACCTGAACTTGTCCATAGCCTCTCCCTCTTCTCGGGTTACCTGGATACAGTGCCCATGATACCATTCTAAACAAAAATCACACTGGATCATGAAAGATCCATCGTCAGCCTGACGACATAAACAATAATGTTCCTTTCTGTTCCCTCGTTTGGGTAACGAAGGAACCGGACTGTTATCAGTGCACAGCTTTAGCTGGTCATGATTGACAACATACGTGGTCCTATGATATGCCACTTGATAAAGATAGGGATTAATCTTGCTAATAATTGTGGCAGGCCCCTTCCAGGGAGACTTCAGCTTCCTGCCCTTGCCCGGTTTTGAGGGAAAATCAAGAACATAAACTCTATCTCCTACATTAAAAGAACTTTGTTTGATTTTAGTGTCATAATCCCTCTTTCGGATGTTAATGACGGGCTGAAGTTTGTCCCTTGCGGTATCATGAGCCCTTTCCATAGAATCCCTCAAAGTGGCGCAATACTGATCAACAAGTTCAGGTTTTGCCTTGGGTGGCAATGGATAAACTAAATCAACTGGTTGAATGACTTCTCTCCCCAGCATTAACATGTTTGGAGTGAACCCTGTACTCCTATTAACAGTGGACCTAATTGCCCCTGCCAATTGTGGTAAATAATAGTCCCAGTCAGAAGGTGATGAATTTAAAAAACATCTAATTGCATCCATTAGGGTCCTATTGAAACGTTCCACTTGTCCATTAGCAGACGGTCTGTAGGCGGTGGTCCTAGTTTTATTGATCTTTATTAATTTGCACATTGAACGAAAAAGATTACTTTCAAAGTTTTGACCCTGGTCGGTAAACACTTGTAAGGGACAACCAAAACGACTAAAAAATTCATTCACTGCGGCTCTTGCAGTAATTTCTGCTGTTTGTGCAGGAAGTGGAATACACTCCACCCATTTGGTGAATTGATCCATAATAACCAAAATATATTGATTGCCCTGTTTTGTCTTGGGCAGAGGGCCTAAAAAATCCAAATGAACTCTTTCCATGGGTATGCCCGAATGAAAAATGGTCATTGGGAACTTCCCCTTTTGTCTCGGTTTTTTGTTTGTGTTACAGATAGCACACTTGGTAACAAAAGCCTTGACATCTATCGTCATTCCATGCCAATAATACTTCCCTTTGATTTTAGCAAGGGTACGATCAATACCGGCATGACCTGTTAAAGGTAAATCATGATTCAAGAATATTTTGTTGCATAGAAACAGGAACAACAATTTATATTATTGTGACTATCCTTTTTATAAATAATCCCATTCTTCAAACAAAAATCATTCCTGGCAATCCACATGGCTTTTTGCCGCTCACCCCATAACATAACCACCCCTTGATTGGGCTCAGATTGATCAATTAAGTATTGCTTCAAATAACTTAGAAAGGGGTCCTTTGCTTGTTCATCTGTAAACTTATCAGAATCAGGACATATTTGATTTATACTTTTGGGTGCTTCCCCCTCTACAAAACTATAACTCTGGTTATCTTCACCCTGAACAAAGGTATTGGGGTCTTTGCCGCCCACAGAAATATCAATGTAAGTGACGGACATATCAGATGAATGGTCTTCACCCACACCTTCCTGTTTACTTAAAGGAATAACATCATCAATTAAGCTAGCAAAAGTCGAGCCCTTTCACAATACGTACAACCTCCACAGGGAAGGTCAGTCGGGTGTACCCCCAAAGAATAGTTCTCGCAGCCAGTAGTAAAATGATCAGGTCTGCAAGAAAGCGCATCGGCGTTGGTATGCTTCTTCCCAGGTCTATGTTCAATAAATAAATCATACTGGCTGAGGACTTCTAGCCAACGAGCAAGTTGCCCATGTGGCTCGCGAAAATTCAGAAGCCACCTTAAATTGTCGTGGTCAGTTCGAATTTTGAACCGTTTCCCTAACAAAAAGTGGCGGTACTGCTGTACAAACTTAACAACCGCTAGCAATAGACCGCTTTCGTAATGTATTCATATTTATTTACGTTTACCCCAAGATTAAGTATGTATGCAGCTGCCAGAAGATAATGAGAGTTCAATAGTCAGAATGCTACTTGCATACATTAGTGTTGCTAGGTTGGACAAACATTTTAGCTTGACCAACCTAGCAACAGCTACTGCTTGCTATTCACGTTCCTTCCATTGAAATAGGATTATTTTATATCGGGTGGGCAAATAGTTTATCATTGTGCGTTTGATAAAGAAGGGTGCATAAAATTTGAATACATTACGAAAGTCCCCTATTCCTTGCGCGTCACACAATACCTGCGTTGCTCAGGTGACAAACTTAAACTGCCATAAGCTATCACGCGCTCAACGCCATCTTGTACTTGCAAGAGCTCTGCACCTATAGCATTATGGGATGCGTCAGTGTCTAAAATAAATTCATCATGGCAATTTGGCAACGCTAAAACTGGCACGGAAATTAAAGACTGCTTGAGCTCTTCAAAAGCTTGTTGATGGTGCTCTTCCCAAATAAATGCACGCTTTTTGCTTGTAAGCACATATAAAGGTTCCGCAATTTCTGCGCAATTCTTAAGAAAAAGCCAGTGATAATTCACTAAACCCAAGAAACACTGTAACTCTTGGGCACTGATTGGTCTTGGCCAGTCCAGTACTGCTTTAACGTGCTGTGGCTTCAAATGCAATCCCTCAGCGTCAACCTCACGGCCTAAAAACGCTACGCGTCGCTGAAATAAACTACACTTCTTGGCCTTCAACTTGACGCCAAACGTTTGGAATCTTCCCAAAACTAACTCCAAATTATGAAGATGATCGTCAAACGTGCGTCCTAAAACAATAACATCATCTAAAAAAGCTAAAGAAATGTTTCAATTTAGCCCGCTTAAAATTAAATCCATAACCCTGGAAAAGGTTGCCGGAGCATTGCACAACCCGAATCCCATCCTTACAAAATGAAACAACCCATATTTTCTAATGAATGCAGTTTTTTCACGGTCTTTTTGGTCTATATGAACTTGCCAATATGCCGCATTCGGATCTAATTTTGAAAACCATTGATTGCCTCCCAAGGTGTCAATGCATTCTTCAATGCTGGGGAGTGGCTAAACATCCTTTTTGGTTACGTCATTCAACTTCCTATAATCTATACACCAGCGAACCCCGCCATCCCGTTTCCTAACCAAAACTGGGGGTGCTGCCCATTCGGAAACCGATGGTTCAATGACGCCAGCATCAAGCATTTTCTTCAAATGATTTTTCTCTTCATCAACAAAATTCAAGGGAGTGCGTCTCATTTTCAATTTAATTGGGGTGGCATCGCCAGTGTCAATACGATGCTGTATCAAATTAAAAGTGCCTAATCAAATTCATGTTCCGCAAAAACATTTCCATAATTGCATTATAAATTGGATAATTTCTCTTTTTGGGCAGAATCCAAATGCTCAGACGCCTCTTCGAACAAAGATTGTAGATGCTGGGGTATCCCACTTACCAAATTCACTTCACTAACAATTGGTTGCTTCTCCAATTCCTCAACAAAAAATCCCTCCCCCACAGATTTCCCTTCCTCTAGTTTCACAGGTTTTTCCATGGGGTTCACTACATATAATGAAAATTGAGATGTTCCCGAATGCAGAGTACGAGGAATTAGAACAGGTAACCCAGGGTCTGGTTCAATAAACAATGCCCCTTCTACTCCAACTTCCAATGAACAATTCACTCGGGCAGCTGACCACGGTGGCACTAAAGTCGTCCCATACAGCCGCACAGGGTAACTGCGATGATCCCGTTCGTGACCATATACCATCAGAATCCTAATCCCCTTAATCACCAATTCCTCAGCTGGGATGTCAATCAAAAAACCACATTTCTTCATAAGGTCCAACCCAATAACATATCATCAACGATAGGAGCCACAAATATGAAATCATGAAAAGTGTGTGATCCTAATTGAATATCAACAGGTCCCACTAATTTTCCACTCATTTTTAAGTCCCTAGCCGCAGTATTATAGATGTCGGATTATAGGTTGATGAGATGTAAATTTCGCTAACACCTTATCTGAAATAATGGTCACTTCAGCAGCCGAGTCAATTGTTGCATTGATCTGAATGCCACTTGGAACAGAGAAACAGGAAGAAGACTCAAGTTGACAAATTATAATTTCTTCCCTCGAATCATCGATGTGGTCTGTTTTAGGATTAGGTTTGGGTTTAGTGCCTTCGGGTAGATCAACCGTTGAATTCACGCCCTCCCCCTGGTCGGATGCTGTGAACACTCGCTGTGTCGTCCAGTACCGCCTCGGTGGAAAAAAAATTTTGGGCGACATACACTTGCAAAGAAGGCTGCAGGGCATGGGTCCTTCTTGTTCTTCTCTCCAATCCCGGTTGCAAATGGTGGATGATTTGTCTGCAGCCTTCCCTGTTGAATCTGTATTTTTGTCAAATCTCCTCATCACTAAACTCTTCTGGATCTATTCGCTGTCGATACACTCTTTCTCTGTGCCTCTGTCGCCTTCTCCTTGCTGCCCGCACTTGGTGCAGCTGAATAGCCTACAGAGCCATGTATGCGGCAGCCATCTTGCACTAGCTCAAAATATCTTGTGTGCACAACTTACCACCACTTATCTATTTATCGTATCTTTTTCTTTTAGGAATTTGGCAGCTAAGGCCATTATATCTCCCCATTTACTCCTTTAATTATTTTCATAAAGGGTTTTTTATTTGTTCATTTCATGATTTCATCATTATACTCATCCTTGTTGATTCATTGTTTTCTATAATTTACCCCCCCCCCCCCCCTCTTCATTTTATGTTGCTATTCTCCACTTCTTGCTCTTCATCTTTCTTTGGTCTCTCCTCTTCATCTGTCCTCTCTGAGTGACGTCATTCCCAGAAAAGAAATATTTCAAAGGCTGCTTCCACTGGGATGCTAATCCATGGACCATCACAACAAGTGCCTGATTGGCAGTCAGGGGGGGTTCCCCTAAACTTCTAGAAAATGTTGTTAATGTTGTTACATGAAACAACCAAGCAAATTAAAATATATATGTAACTTACTCTGCAAATGCGACTATCATGGTTTGCACCTGCCCATCTTGCATAGACGCTTGTAATGATGTAATTCACATCACAGGTCAGCTGCATGTTGATACTGTGAAAGCCCTTCCGGTTGACGTAGTAGTGTTCTGTTTGCCCCAATGGCACACCATTTGTATTCTTACATGTGTGCCATCGATGGCGCCCACAACCTTAGGAAATCTTGCTTACTAGAAAAATTCTTGCTGTGCAGTACGCACATTCACAGTAGGTACTGGGAACTGT
>BQKZ01006530.1:0-36848 GCA_036244855.1 Temnopleurus reevesii | reverse complement strand
TCACAAATATTACACCATATGAAAAATTCAGAAGAAACTTGAAAACTTATCTCTTCAAAAACAACTAATCTACTGATAATCCTAGTTCTTCTTACTTCTTTCTCTCTTTCCATGTTTCCATGTTTCAAGCGCTTAGGGACTTTCGCATGATTGTGTTATGCGCTATATAAAAGTGTTTCATTATTATTATTCTACTTCGTATCCTCTTCTTTTGTTTTTCTTCTTCTTCATCATCTTCTTCATCATCGTCTTTTTCCTCTTCTTCTTCCTTTACTCAATCTTCTTCTTACATGTCTTATCCTTCTCTTCCTCCGTCTTCTTGTTCTTTTTTCTCCCTTTTCTTTCTTTTCACCTCCTTCTTCTCCTTATTTCTGAATTCAATTTCTTTCATTTCTGGAGAAATGCCCACTGTAACCCATATTTCCCCCACGAGCCAGCAAAGGGATACAAATATCTCACTTAGTATCGGAATATAATATGTAGAGATTAATACCATGGGTATCATGTTACTAAAGGTCATCAACCCTTTCCAGGAATCGCCACCGCCATCTTGACTTTTAAACACTTTGATCTCAAACCTGGGACATCGGTCAATTTGTTTAATGGCGGTAAGATGAGAAGCGAGAGTGTGATCATATTCGGAAGCATTTTCCAATACAGCGGGGTTTTTTTGTCTAGTTCCCCAATGGGATTGACCTGCTAACTGTATATAAAACATGTACATGTACAATATTATTGAAATTGAATGAAGATTGAAACCCCTCTGCATAAAGTGAAAATGAATAATGTTAATTCCTCATTATTTTCATGATATCATTTTTCTTTATCTTTTAGTACTACAAATTAGTAATGTATGCATACTTTACATTAGAATGTATGGTGCTTGTGTTGCCAAAATGTTTATTTTTACTGGGTTTAGTTCAAAAAATTGGCAAATCATAATGCCGAAATTGATAATGATTATTAAAAAAAATAGTAATAGTTGGCATTTTTTCTCGCCATTCCTTTCAATCACTGCGTTATGAGCTCCTGCAGGAGGAAACCATTATTATTATGATACTTTGATTTTATTGAAAAAAAACATCATGACTTTCTTAAGCAAATGCAATGGAATGACATTAATGTATGACCCTATCGCAAATCTTCTTGCGTATCATACCTGCATCTAGTTTTACTCTCAATTTGGTTATCGATCCACCTGTTATTCTAGGCTGGGCCGTTATTTGACAACAATCCATCAATAGAATGCAAAAGGGATAGGGGTAATTCACTGGTAGGCAGAGGCATAACGCGAACCCTGCTGTGTATCAGACAAATCCCTTTTATGAGTTTCAGGGGGAGAAAAGAGATGATTGGTAATTAGAAACAGGACCACCTTAACGGATCCATCGATCTTATTGAAGGAAGAATTTCAATCAATTCTAGGAGAAAAGGTGGGGATAATTTAAAAGTTTTCGACTTGTTTAACTGTTGCCATTTGATGCAGGAAAAGAAAAGATTGAGGGCAAACACCAAACGAGACGGCTCTACCAATCCTCTAATTATTGTAATTCATCATTTTGAATGATTAGAAGCCCATTCTAAATGAAGACAGCGTACTCTAATATTTAACAAAAATCATTTCATGAATGTAATTGACTGAGCATGTGACCAAACCCGTCAAATAATGATGTTGCCACATATGGGTTGATTTCGAATCTGATGATGAGGTATTAAGACTGTTTATCCAACCCGCATTAAACCCGTTGTGGTGTGCGCCTGTAATCAAGCTGCGGGTTCGATCCCCGGTCGCGTCTTTTGGATGGTGACGTTAAAGGTCGGTTCTCTCTCTCTCTACTTCTCCTGGCGTAAATATCCAAATTCAAATGATACGCGCTGTAAAACTCAAAATTCTCTTTCTCTATCTCGTTTTGAAACGTAACGATACAGGTTAATACGGTTTGAACCGAGTATATCCGAGTAAACCGAGTGTATACTGTTGTACGGATCAAATGTCTTATGGCCCCTAAAAAGATATCAGGCTTTCGATAGTGAATTCCCCGTTTGATAATACATATATGATATATAGTTTGCTTTTATTTCCCTATACTGAACAGATGAGGATTTTGATTTTCATGGTGCTCTCCATTCATTTCCTCATTCAAGGTGTTATTCAATTTACATTATGACTTTTTAGTTACATGCTGACCACACAAATTTCATTTTGCGTGTTTTCCAACAAACCGGGAAAAAATCAAATCGATATCAGCAAATATCACGATCGGGTGGGTGCATTTGTAACCATTCTCGCCAACACAATTGCGTGGAATTTCGCTCAGTTATTTTAAGACTTTCGCCTCTAATTATTCTTGGACAGCATAATTGATCGTCAGATAGAATTAGACTAGACTGAAATCTTGTTGTGGGGAGATTAATTATCACTACATAACAACACCAAATTACCTCCCTCACTCCATCAATCTTACGACTTCAAGGAGGAGACTTAATGAAATAGATAAAAGGAAGTATATAGCTCGAGAGTCAGACATGTCGAGAGGAATTGAAACAGCAAGAGGTAGAGAGTGGAGGGAAGGAACATTTCTATTTCCCTTTTTGTTTGTATTGTTCTTTGAATAGAAAAATCATGCTACTCCTACACGTAAAACAAACCCGCAAACGAACACAAAATTGTGACCCTTTGGCTAAACAAGGAGACTCCCGTCTATTGCCGTTGTCCCATCAATTTGTATCCCCACATCTCTGGAACAAGATTACGTTTCCATGGTTACCGAGAGAAATAAAAACTTGTGAGTGGGAAGGGGATCTTCATCTGAATACCTAACACCTAACGTCCATTCCCGAATACATTTCCATAATAGGTCAGGGAATATATAGATTTGTGGATACATTTTAAAAAAAATAGTACGTTTGTCATGTCATAAAGAAGTATTTTTAACGAATGGTTTTGAGAGGTGCTTGAAATATGATATAAGTTTCTAGTATAGATGTTTAGACGTTTATTTTATGCATTACATTGATCATGCATAGCAAATTTTAAGTGGGGTGTTGCTGAAAAGTTGCAATCAATTGCAAGTTGCAGTTGATCGGCAAGCGTCAATCAAATCTATTGTTTCATGTGCGTCTTGCCAAAATCTCAGACAGTGCACGAATGAAAACGCGTGTTCGAATTTGCAACTGATTTATAGCTGATTTGCGATCAATTGCAACTTTTTAGCAACACCCCTAAGAGAGATAATGCTAATATTGGGACGCCCCGAGTGATATCGCAGCTCCATCGATCAATTTGACACTCCTTATGAGATTTGAATTTCTAAATTGATTACCGGAAAGAGTGCTTATAAGAGTAGATAAGAAAAGATGGAAGGAAAAGCGAAGTGAAAAGAGAAAAAGAGAACGTAGTATAAGGTGCGGGAGAAAAATGTAAATGAGAGAAAAAGAGTAAGTATATCTTTGCTTCGATATGTCCTGTGTATGAAGGGATATGGATACATATTTGTGTGTGTATGTGTGTGTATGTGTATGTGTATACGAGAGAGAGGGGGGGGGGAGAGCGAGCGAATATATGGGTGTATGTAAGTGAGAGAGCGAATATATGCGTTTGTGTGTGTGTGTATGTGTGTGTGAGAGAGAGGGAGAGAGAGAGAGAGAGAGCGTGAATGTGTGTTTTTGTGTCAGTTTTCCATCTCCTGTCTTTCTTTCCTTCTGATTTTTTTTTTACACCTCTCGTTCAAATTAAAACTGAGATGATATATTTTGATAAGGGATCCAATATTAAGTTAAAGTTTCTCGTCAACTGATTATGTAATAAACCAGACGCAAAGAGAAGGACTATATATCCCTTTTTATAATTGATATTACCGCTTTCATTTTAATCATGAGTATCATAACGTTGCCTGAACAAAGTTCGTATTAAAATCAAATTCGTAAGCACAGGTAATCACTTTGTAGATTCTCTCGCAAATTGTGCGCATTAGCGAACGTGTAATATGTTTACTTTACAGACACCAACTTACAAAATATTTGTATTTTATGCACTTAATATTGCGCTGTAAGATCTATTTAAAGCAACATGCAATAAAAATCAGGGAAATAGGTAGGATGACTTCCTATCTAAACTAGCGCTTATGTACTTGAAATCAAACATGATTTTTCGAATGCACCTTAAAACATTTGATACCGTTCGCTCGGTAGAAATCGAATATAAAATCATCTCCCAACGGCAAACAGGTCAGTGCGTACACAAACGAGTAAAGGAAGGGGGCTTTATATGATCCCGATCCAGACATACAGAACTAGCTTTTAAAATTATCATAATTTTCTTGTCGGCGGATGGCTGATATCCTAAAGCTTTCTGCTGTTTTGAGAGGTTATCGATAGTCGCCACCTGTCTGCGGCGATGTTGGGGGAGATGGGGCATGAATTATTCACTTGCTTGGGGCGTTTATAATGGCTATACTCCATGGAGATGGATCGACAACGGATGTCATTGGGAGATTAATTGCCGAAAAAAATACGATAGAAATTTGGCATTTTCAACTTGACTTTTCTTCTTTGTGTATCAGTCAGTGTTTTGTGCAGCTGGAATGTACCGCTTTGCTAGAAAGCGGCGAGGCTTTTAAAGGCTTGTTTAGTATGATGTATGACGTCGCACATGCCCTTCATATAATATACAGTGCATATTAAGAGAAGAATTGTCGCAAATACTAGTATCAAATATAAAGACTAATTGATGAACGAGCTTCATTATTTCTATACTCTTAAGTGTGGCATAATCTCGTGATCGTTAAGTCATTTGATTTAGACCAATATTAGTTGCAGTGTGACGCGTTTGATGAAGAAGGTGACGATAATGATAAAGATTCTGCTGACGATTACGATAAGTAATACTATACTACTACTACTACTACTACTACTACTACTATTATTATTACTACTACTAACATTACTACTATACTAATATTAATACTACTACTACCACTTCTACTACTACTACTACTACTACTATTACTACTACTACTACTACTACTACTACTATTACTATTACTACTACTACTACTACTACTACTACTACTACTACTATTACTACTACTACTACTACTACTACTACTACTATACGAACACTACTACTGCTACTCCTATACAACTACTACTACTCATATACAACTACTATAACTAATAATACTATTTACAGCATTATTATTTTTAGCAAGGCAATATATTGTGATGATAACAAAAGTAATACACTGGTTTTTTTAATATTTTTCTTCCATCACTTAGACACTATGTTGTGGATTTTGAAGAAATTTTTTTTTTTTTGGGGGGGGGGAGGAAAAAAATCAAATTCAGCCCATACAAATAATTCTAAACCCCTTTCGATGGTACAATTTTTTGTTGCCGCCTTTCCTCATTTCATTTGTTGACGCGCTGATATATCAACATCTCCTTAAGATAGTTTTAGATATTCTTTTGCGTTGAGTAATATATTAAAGGTCATAAAGATGTCGTGTGCTTGTGCGTGGAGGTTTCTGGATTTAATCCTGACTCTCGCTTTCCAAAAGTAGGGTCTCACCAATAACGTCAAAATCCTTCAGCAAAAAAATAATAAGTCAGCATTGTGCTGCACTTAACGCAACCCACATGATGTGAATGGGAACCTGACAGGAGTATATATTCCTTGAAATACCTTATGCGCTGGTATACGCCGGGCTAAAGTCAGAGTAATGATAATGCAAAACCTTTGAGCACCCCACAGAGTGGATACGTGCACTATGTAGATTGCATGTATGATTGTTATTGTTACTATTATATAACATAAACTTTAACAGTGCAATTAGATTCATTTATGTTTGCGGCATGCTAAAGATTGAGTTTTTCCTATACATGTGTTAATTTGTTGCCTCATGTCTGGCTTAATTGCCAAAATTATGATAATAAAGAAGAAGTTGCTAATTAACTAGCTTGTTCAAATGGATGTCGGTTATTCAGAGTATGAGTTGTTGATTTAAGTTTCCCGCATATGTTTACTTTGTGATTCATAATTACCCTAATGGTCTTTTTAGTGCTCCCATTTTATCACATCATGGTGACAATTTGAATGTCTGAATCCATAACATTAATAACAAAGGTGTTGATGTCTTTGTACATTCTTTTCATTATAACACAGGTACTTTCGATCAAGTTAAAAACAAAATAATGTTTTTTTTTTACCAAATTGAATTTTATAACAATTAGTTATTGCTCAAAATTTGTATTTGTTTAACTTCATTGATCCTTAACATACACAAATGTACTTCTTTTGAATTAGTGCTGTAAGAGTATTATAGGACATTTGTAGCGAAATATCTGCATGCACTTAATTGCTTTCCAACCACTTTCAACCATGTACATGGTGTATGACATCACATAGAAGGCCAAAATTTCCAACGATACCCATTAGTGGGGGAAATGCAATTTTATGAAACTCACAGGCCCGTATTCTGATATCAGGTTTTACTTAAACTCGAGTCTAAATCTGTGGTTTAAGTATAGGTAGCCCAAAGTGCCAAACTGTATTTAAACTGTATAATTCTTATGTTGACTGCTCACTTTTCCCATGCTCTAATAATGTAGAAAAATATTTAAGTTTTTATTCCAAGACAGCTTTTAATAACATGAGTGCCAAATGTGCTGGTAAATTAAACACCAACTGTTATAGATTCAAGCCTCTTTTGCCCCCATACTTACACCACAGATTTAAACTCTAGTTTAAGTTAAACCTGATATCAGAATACGGGCCATAACGTCTAAATGGAATATCCGATGTTGCTCAAATTTTCACAGCGTATCCCTCTTCATTTACTGAAATCACATCGACGTCTTTTTAAAGTTCCCTTCTAAAGTGGAAAATACCGTGTAATAACAAGTTCCAAACTTATAATATAATGTATGTCACATAACAAAGTATCGTTTGTCATCTTAAACACTGCTCCATCATCATCATTGAGCTTAGACCGGGAAAAGGCGCTTCTCCCGACCGCCCCATTCCCGGGCATCTGATCACGGCAGCTCATTATCCTTGATTACTCAGTCAAAATGTTTATTTGCTCTTCCAAACCGAATCTGGAACGAAGGCGGATCATGATGAGAGCTAAGTTCTCTTTCAGCAAGCATCAGGCGAATTTCTGTTTTGATTTGGGATGTGCTATATGTCTGCATGCGATTTGTCTCATGACGTTACCATGGAAACGATAGGCCTATATGTAAATTAGATGGAATTAAAAGGCAACGAATACGTGTAATGCGTTATCTAGAGTAGATGTGAAAATGGCGCAGCAACGTGATTCGAAAAAAGCAGGGATTGGTCGTTTCCAAATTCCATAAATGTATATTTTCAAAACAAAAGGCCCTAATAAATATTCAGTTTTTAATGTGTGAAACATAACATCACCATGGTTTACAGGGAAGTAATTAAAATATCCAAAAACACACGGTAATATTATATCAGACACTTTAAGTTTAAGCAGCTCCATTTGTTGGAATTGTTATGGACAAACGTATTACCTGGAAGAATACTATTCACAATGCGTAGGGGAAAGTTTAGGATATTGTACAGGGTTTTTTTTTCAGATCAGATTTGAATGAAGAAGTAATATTGGAATTCCTAAATTCCAGATGATATGAATTCCATAACGTGGGCGCACTGTAAGTGAAAGTGATTCACAATGATTTCTTAGAAAATCGTTTTTGAAGGAGGCCGGAATTGGAACGCTGGATGCATTGTATTGGTACAATAAGGATATGTTGTACTCAGGGACACTTCTATTAATAACATGGCCTTACCAAGCGGAGTTTATAGCGAAAGCCTGAAAGAATGGATTTACCATAAATTGACAATTTTAAGATTAGAGTTTTTACTGTTCATGTGATCATGAAATCAAGAACTGGTTTAAATCGATAACTTTTTTTTTTCAATTCAAAATAACATTTATTTTTTCCTTCAAACAGACACATTTCTGTATACATCAATACAATATTCAAAATAGAAAATCAAATGTCAATAATATACAGAAATAGCATAAACAAAATACATACAAATTAAATACCTATAATGCCTTCGTCTTGGTAACTACACAGAAAATGTAAAAATTCTATTGTCTCAATATCTTTAACTAGAACGGAAGCATTTTCATACACATGCAGAAAGCTTATTAATGCAAATGGTGAAAGGATGATTATAGTTGAAGAATTTTAGTTAAATCGGGTAGGAAATGTATATTTTGTATTTTTTAATCTGATAATATTGGACTATCATTATTGATCAATGCACATCGTTTTTTCGCATGCACACTGATACAATTTAAATCAAGTTAAATGCTGAATAAAGTGACATATAGCTGAAATAGGTTAGAAGATAACATATATTTTGTCGTTTATAATGTTGATAAAGTTGAACGAGCATGTTTCATTATATATTACATGTGCAAGTATTCAGGTGTTATTCAACTTTTCTTTTGTCATTATTACTTATTGCATATCGTTGTTTGTACACTGATACAATTTAACTCAGGTTAAATGCTAATGATAGCTCATCATAACTAGGTTGAGAAATACATATTTTGTCATTCTTTTTATTTGATGATGTTTTCGGGCGTGCTGCATTTTAAACATAATACTCTTTAAATTAACAAGCAACATCACACCGTCAGTGGAAAAGACCGCCACATCTACAGCCAAGACCATCATCTCTCATAAACCACTCCGGCGTCTGACTTTATCTCCCGCCTCAAAAAAGTGTTTCCAAAGAAAGGATGATACCGGAGATAGACATGGCAGAGTGAAAGGATAAATAGATGAGGAATGAAAGGATGAATAGATGAGGAATGAAAGGATAAATAGATGAGGGGTGATGTTCAAAGAGAGAAGGAAGAGAAGACATCAATAGAATGTTGGCAGCATTGAGGATTAGGCGGGAACTAGAGCATCCCCTTCAAGTGCAAATCTTCACGCGACAGATCTGTCCCAATTTTGCACTCGTGGAATGCAAGGTCACTCGTCTTCGTCCGTTCATCTTTCGCAAATCACGTTTGACTGTGACGTGCTTAATGTGATCAAACTATTTTCCTCACCGTCTTGAGTTTTTAAAGGGAGAGAGCTGACACAGCTCAAAGCTCGGCCAAACGTGATAGCCAACGTATGACCATTGCAAATTTAATTTGTGCAGTCCTAATGCATAAAAATTCGCACTTCTACTTTATTCAGTTTTTGTGCTTTGTCAAAGGGAAATGTCTACGAAAATCATCATGCCCCATTTGAATCAATGGCATACATCGCGTTATACGATTGTGATGTTTGCACATTTAAATACAATTAATCAAAACTCGATTTCCGTCAAAAGCTTTTTAGGATGATACTGTGTGAGCTAATACAAATAATCTAAGATCAAATTTAAGAAATCATGGAAATACACATTTTTAATAGAATTTTGAATGTATCAATAAGTTGTTTATTTCAATTGCATATTTCTTTTAAAATTCATTTTCTTCAAGTCAATCAACTTAACCAATTCATATCAAAAGCCATAAAGAAATTGCACTCATGACAGTTTCTATTCAAAGCTATGTCAGCTTACAGTTTACTTGTCACATCATTGATTTCTGCACACTTATTTATTATAATGTTCTCAACAGCTCAAGGGTGACATAACAAGGCTATTAAGCAACTATTACAATGCATTCTAGGCACGTACGCATTTTGTCAGCATTTGTCTGCATCGCCTGCAGGATTTGAAACAATAAAATCACCATGGAAACCGGTAATCTTCGACTCGTCTTGAAGAATATATCAAGGCTTATCGTGGCGTCATGTATGATGCGCAGAAGGACAACATTCAGCGACTGGATTACTGTTCCATACGTTATAAAACTGTCAAAGATTCCTAAATGATTTTTGTAACAGTCAATATAGAAAAATAATGTATGTTTTTGGATCATCGTCAGTTATTGACTGTTATGAAATAAAAACTGTGTTCAAATCTAAAACAATTAGGTAAGACTTTGACAAATAAACAGTTATACATATTTTAATGAAGAATCTTGAGCATAAACAACAACAGCAGAATGTTGTCAAAAGTGTGTGTGGGGGATGTTACATGTGGGGCTGTGTATTATGCTTGCACGTAAAATATTCATTTATTTATTTATTTATTAAAACATATTTAAACAGAGTAACAAGATCAATTATATACAAGGTAAAAATTGGTTTTCATCTTGGTCCTTGAACAAAACAAATGCAAATAGTAAATAATCACTAAACTAGAATGAAACTAAAATTGTACAATTGTACAAAGATGAACGAAGGGGGGGGGGGGGGTCGTACTCTATATCCTAAACATCTACGGACGTCGGTTAAGGCTTATTCAGAAAAGGTTTTGGATGAATGTATTCAATTTATTAACTAATTCTTGTATTCAAGTTTTTCTGATGTGGTTCAGAAAAATGTGGAATGTAATGTACAGGCATTTTTGGGGGTCTTGTTTTTCTGGTTATTTTCCATTGGGTTTGCAAATCCTGGGTGCGTGCATGTGTAAAACAAATCAACATCATTTAATACATACATTTAGGTTTAATGAATCATCACAAGCTCCGCAAAAAAAAAAAACACATAAAAAAGGACAAGAAAGGATATAAACTTATGAAAACATTTTTTTCAGCCAGCAAAAAAAATACATCCCATAATACTCGCGAACTAACAACTAACGCATTTGCGGACTATCATTTGGTGTCTACAGTATTAAGCGCCATCGCGGAATGCATTTTGGGTTGAGGATTTCAACAGCTTCTAATTAAGCGAACAACTGGTGTAACAGACCGCATGAAAAGGTGAAAACAGCACTTATCGCTGTGTGTGGGACTGGATTCTAAGCATTCTTGAATTGAAGTTGTTTCATTTACTGTCAATCATTTTAACAAGAACATTCTCCAGTAGTGCAGGCGTGTTTTTCTAAACCGATTACGTCATGTGAAAACCAGGTGACATGAAGACAGGTATAAACGGCTCATGTTTAAGAAAGTTGAATAATTGGACATCTTTAATAATGATAATAATAACACATGCAATTTGTAACGCGTACGTATCCATTCCATTTCAAGTATTTTTAATTCATTTTAACACGAAGACACTTGCATCAGCTAAAGCTGCATGTTCTGTCACTTGTCCAGCCGAGCGTAGAGTGTTCAAGGGACTTTTGTATTATCATTACCCTGGCTTTAGCCGTCGCCATCCCGGCGCCAAGACGTTTGAAGGAATAATATCCCTGCTATGAAACCATTCACCTCACCTGGGTTGCGCGCAGTACCTGTTTGATTGAGATACAATGAGATGATTCATAAGAATAACTTCAAATTATAATAAAGCAAGAATATTTCAATATTCTTACAAAAATGAAACAAAATATTTGACTGGCAAAAGGTCGACAGATGTGTCGACTATCAAAAGGGTGAGAACTAAGATAATAATCAATTTCATCCACAAATATAATCTGACATATCCTTAAGTGTATGCAATATAATTCGCATTAATCTAGGAATATTACTCAATTTACATATATCGTATTTTCCAGTGAAATAAAAGTACGAAACCCTATTTCATTTTCAAGAGATATACTACCCAAAGCACATCAAATAGACCTGGAAAAGGACAAATAATTCAATAGTCTAAGAATCGCCAGAACACATCAGAATAGGAAACCTTAAAATTGTCACCAATATGCTCCTCTTTATATTGGTCCCCATATTCTTATTCATATCTGATGCAGAAATCCTACAATTTCACAAATTGGTTGCTATGGATCTGCACGTACAAGGGCACTGCAGAAGTCGATGAAAAAAAATATGTCATTTCATTTCATCTGGCATATTGACAAGAAGACATGTAATTCGAAACGTTGTGTCTACCAGTGGGTATTGTGCTCTCTACAATTCATATGTGGAAACCTTTTAGGAATAAAATCTGAGTATGAAATTCCGAACGGAAATGGTGGATCAAATATCAGTTGCGCTCTTCCAGGTCAAACTTTTGCACTACTTTATAAAAAGAAATTTGTATTTGAATATTGCTAGAACCTCATAATATACAATGCATGGGAGCACGCTGCAACTGAAACTAAAATCCATTACTGTTATATTTTACTTCTGTATCTATATGCATTGTATATTCAGGCGTATACAGAATAGTGAATCAGGGTAGGAGGGTATTGCATACGTTTGGTCATAAGTAATTCTTCATTTTTCGCCCCAAAAAAGCTTTACAATAAAAAAGAACAATGATCATGATGATAATGATAAAATGAAATATGAATTGAGATATTAAGATTGCTTTATAATGCTTACACGACCACATGATTTTACAAGTATTTATTGAAAGCGGGGTGCGAATCCTTAATGTATCACTAAATGTAACATTCCTAATGATTTTGCGATTTTAGGACAAACGCATCAACACTTTCACTGCGGGAAACAACAAAAGCAAAAAAAAAAGACAGATGCACTGTTTTCATATCTACTGAAGATAAGACTCTTCCGTTTGAAGACAAACCCCACCCGATCACAAACAATCTACACACACAAACACACACATACACGCACATCTACACATACGCACTTTGCATATACAATCACGCACACACATATACACCCACATAAAGATACACATCTCGGTCTAGGACCAATCCGTTTTCCAATTCTCAATTTTGGGGAAAAGGGAAATAAAGGAATATACCGACGTAGATTGTGGAGTCGCTTATAAAAACATACCTTTATTGTGTCGAGTGTGGGAAGTGACGTTTGTGTAGCATCGGAATAAAAAAGAGTATAATGACCGCTCACAGATTTGTGTAAATTTTGTCATATTTAACCGGACCCCAAGGGAGAACAGCGTCATATGTGTTTTATGTTGCTGATCGGGCTATCCAGCCAATCATTTCGAATTATGTACATGCATTGATTTTATATTTATTGTTGCTGATATTTTTGTGTATATGTGTTTTGTTTTATGATTGGAAAATAAAATACAAATACAAATATATTTATCAAAACTCAGGTGTATGAGGTAAAAAATCTCCGCAGGTGTTGAAACTTTTTATCAAAGGCAGTGGATAGGGAAATAGATCAAAATAATTCTGTGAGAAGTGAGATTACGTAAGATTTGACCTCGTGTGATTTTAACCCTATCAGATATAAGTGAAGTTTGAGATCATTTGATTAGCGAGCTAGGTCATGCAATCCTTAAAAACAAATCATCAGAATTTTTGTTTCCCCTTCTGATCCAGTTTAAATATTCAATCAACCAACATTGGGGATACTTTTTAGAAATCACAAGTAAGGTGAACAATTTGCATTTTAATCATGGCTTGCCTATTAATTGTTCATACTTTTAGTAATTCAGCGTTAAAGAAACAATAAAGCGATATAAACTATTTCCACAAAATAAAGTGTGTCATGAACAAAAGAGCTGTAGGCTCCGATTTAAATATCATTACAAAGGAGCATTGAATCGGCGTTCGACTTAATTTTTCGGAAATAGATTACTACTATATATATCGTGTTCAATTGAAAATCTTATAAAGAAACTGATATTCATTAACTCTTTTCTTTTGTTTAATCATGCAGGTCTCGGAGTATCTTCAGAGCATCTACAACACCATTTATTGTCTGGATATTTAAACGGATTAATCTCCCAAGATGACTGTGCCTACTACGTTGTAACCACAAATGGAAACAGTGGAAAGAATGGTCGCAAAGCTATAAAGGAAACTATGAAATATTATTTGAAAGCAGCATTGGAATTCTAACTTTGGAATATAATACAATTTAGGACGTTAAATACTATCGCGAGGATTTTAGTAGTGAATAGCATTATCTAGTCGACGAGAGAACGGCATCTTCATTCATTCCCTGCGGGATACCCAAGAACCGTCGTACTTTTATCTGAGAGTGGGAAATAAGAGTTTGGTGAGCTGATGAATTCATGAGATGCTCTGCTCTGATATTTTGAATCTGGATTAGCAGCAGCTAAGCGGCTTTGCATTTGATGATTTCACGAGAGAATAAGAGGGGCGATACCAGCTTGGCGCATCAGGAGTAGCTGTTCTCCCGTATCATGAATCCGAGAGTTTGGTGATATTCATTAGCGTTAGTACCCTTAGGCCCTGCTTCGGTGAGAAAGGCCGATTTGTCTTGAGCGGAGCTAAGTTTACCAGCGAATAGATCGAGTTTGTACGTCTCACATCGGGAAATCCACGAGGGTGATATGAGTAAAGCCTGGTAGCGGTGTTCAGGAAATTACTATGCACAGCAGTGAGCCAGACGTCCAAGGCTGTCGTGATTTTGCAAGTGATGCTGCCAATTTCTCTCTTCCCCTCTCCTTACCCCTTTTCTCCCGTTTCAAGTTTTGACAGGAGATAGGAGAAAGCAGCGAGTGGATTTTCTTTAGCGAGCATTATCCACACCAAAGGAATTGAATACGAGAGAACTGATGTAAGGTGAGATCACTGGATCGCGTAGATTTGATCGAGTGAGAGTAGCATCTGCATTGTTTCTGGGTCAATGATATTGAGCGAATGGACCCTGGGACCTAAGCGAAGCTATGTTTACATCCGAGTAACTTCAAGGAATACAAACATGTTTTGAAAGCGGCATCCAAGGAAACACAACATGACCCCTTGCCAGTTACAACTGTAATTCAGTTTAATAGCGGCAACCGGCCATTGATTTATCAGAATGGCGCTGACGAATCTTAATCAGTCCCTCCTGCAGGCAGGAGAGGGCGGGCTTCAGCCTGATCTACATCCAAACGCGAGCGTTCTGCAATTGACTCGTCGATTTGCTGCTGAGCAGCCGGGGTTGAACTTCACCGCAATGGTGGCTATACAACCTAGCACAAGCGTATTAATACCAATCATAATGTTCAGTGTAGGACTAATAGGAAATATAGTAGCTTTAGGAGTGTATATCTGCTCATCCACGTGGCATCGGGCAACTGCATTTTACGGGATACTTCGCGGGTTTTTCATCACAAGTATCATGGGATACATAACCGTCTATCCTATCATGATCGCTGTGCATGTCAATGGATTACACTGGATTGGTGGATCGCGGCTGTGTGACTTCCATGGATTCTGTGTCCTTACCTTCGGGATGTCGCTCGCTTACATGACAGCGTTCCTTGGATTCGAACGCTTCCTTGCAGCGTGCCGACCAATCACGTACAATCGGAAAGTGGAACCGCGTAAGATCCCCTTTGTGCTAGTCCTGCTATGGATCGTATCCCTCTTCACCGGGATCCTACCCCTAGTTGGGTTCGGTCGGATCTCGCTGCAGTACCCTTCCACGTGGTGCTTCATCGACTGGAGGGATGGAGAAACTGTTGGACGTCTATTCAGCAGCGTACTAGCAACTATCATCGTCGCAGTTGTTCTCCTTGTGGTAGTGACCATCATTGCAGGCACTGCTGGTGCGATATACAGGACTATCAAGAAGCGCCATGCCACAACAGGCGGGAAGGACAATGAGAGAGGGCGCTATAGTTTGACATTAACCATAGATGATAATTCGCGCCGGATACCTAGGCGATTCTTTGCAGCTGATAGGTCTTTATTATGGGCCACCTTCAATTACATCCTTTTAGCAATGGGATTTCTAGTTTGTTACATTCCAATAGTGGTAAGTTTTTAGAGGAATCCACATTTACATCGAAAAATACAAATGCTGAATGATTACCCTAGCGCCAGTCACATAAAAGCCCCGATTCAACACGACTCAACACGACTCTTTGTTAACTGGTAACTGAACAAAGAGTCGTGTTCAATCGGGGCTTCTATGTGACTGGGGCTTTACAAGGCTTCACTGCATAATGAGCTATCACTCTTAAAATAGTAAGTGATTCTTACAAAGGCTTACCCGTTTTGGACGTTTTGATGGAGTATGTTCTAATGGACCACTTTCGTTATGTATTCATATTTTATATACGCTTCTTTGTCAAACGCACGTACAATGATGAATTATTTGTTTACCTGAAATTGAATAACCTTATTTCAAAAGAATGAATGCAGAGAGCATGCAGTTGTTGTTTTTTTTTTTTTTTTTTTTCTATTTTTTTTTTTCTTTCTATCTTTTTTAATTTTTTTTTTTATTATTTTTTTTTTTTTATTTTTTTTTTTTTTTTTTTGTTTTTTTTTTATTTTTTCTTTTTTTTTTGTTTTTATATTTTTATATTTTTTTATTGTTTTTTTTTTTCTTTTTTTGTTTTGAAGACAATGAGAATATTCTTATCGAAACTTCATGACTTGATAGGTCATTTTGAAGACCAATCACATTTTCAAGAAAGCTAACTCATTGTAGGCAGAAGCTTGTCACTCCTTTATTAATCCACGAGTGAATCCTTGAAGCAATGTTTAAAGACTTCTGAGTTAAGAATCCCCTCGTCGAAAACACTTACAAATTATAATAGCCTCCTAAAATAATATCACCATGAATTTCTTCGAAGAAGGATAAAGCTGTAAATTTTGTTCATCTCGTGCCTACATAATCATCTCTGTGGTGCAAGTTATAATGTATGTATTTTATGACAGCTAGGGCCATGAAGGCTTTATTGCCACAATTACAGCAATAGAATAATGATAATGCTGTAATTATCTTCCATGATACTATGAGGCCCTTGCTAAAGGTATTAATATATGCTTTGCAGATTGCTCACAGTTTGGCGATATTTAAAAACAATGGCTCTTATCAAAACCACTGAATCTTGAAGCAGTCTTTCAATACAACAAGTTATTGTATTTTGCACTCCTTTACTTTTGAAAGCTGTCTGTGTCACTTGTTGAATCATTCCATTTCCTGTTTTACCACCATCTAGATCAGAATAATATCCAACGTCTCAGGGCAGTCGAAGAACAACTTCAAGGACATGGCTGCGATGCACTGGGCCGAGTTCTACCCCGCCTTCTGCCCCTGGCTTTACATCCTCTGCCACGAACAGATCTGGATGCGTCTAACCTGCAGAAAGCCCGCGTACCGGGATGTTCCATATTCACGACGGAGTCTACGACGTCGCAGCTCGCGCGGGAGCAGACGGTCGTCTGGCCGCGGTCACGACCGCATACGGGAAGCGGTCAACCACACCCGCGGAGAAGCTGCGGTAGTAACCGGATCAGCTACGAGTAACCACGTGAATGTGATCATGCATGATCATGTGGATGGATATGCGGTAGTGAGTCGACAGGAGGCGGATGGTAGGGAGGAGGAGTCCGGGCGGGGACGTTCAGTGAGAAAGAAGCTGGACTTTATCAAGGAGGATGATTCCTCGAATAGCCGCTCACCGCAAAGGTATGACATGGTTAATAATTGTTTGACAGGTNTCGGGGCTTCTATGTGACTGGGGCTTTACAAGGCTTCACTGCATAATGAGTTATCACTCTTGAAAATGTAAGTGATTCTTAAAAGGGCCTACCTGTTTTGGACGTTTTGATGGAGTATGTTCTAATGGACCACTTTCGTTATGTATTCATATTTTATACACGCTTCTTTTTCAAACGCACGTACAATGATGAATTATTTGTTTACCTGAAATTGAATAACCTTATTTAAAAAGAATGAATGCAGAGAGCATGCAGCTGTGGTTGTTGCTAGTTTGGTAACGCTACAATGTTTGTCCAACCTATCAACGTTAATGTATGTAAGTAGCATTCAGAGTAATGTACTCTTAATATCGTTTGACAGCTTAATACATACTTTGTCTTCAGGCACAGTGATTAAATTTGAATATACTACGAAAGTGGTCTATTGTCTTGGTAAGTCTTGAAGACAATGAGAATAACCTTATCGAAACTTCATGACTCGAAAGGTCATTTTGAAGACCAATCACATTTTCAAGAAAGCTAACTCATTCTAGGCAGAAACTTGTCACTCCTTTATTAATCCACGAGTGAATCATTGAAGCAATGTTTAAAGACTTCTGAGTTAAGAATCCCCTCGTCGAAAACACTTACAAATTATAATAGCCTCCTAAAATAATATCACCATGAATTTCTTAAAAGAAGGAGAAAGCGGTAAATTTTGTTCATCTCGTGCCTACATAATCATCTCTGTGGTGCAAGTTATAATGTATGTATTTTATGACAGCTAGGGCCATGAAGGCTTTATTGCCACAATTACAGCAATAGAATAATGATAATGCTGTAATTATCTCCAATGAAACTATGAGGCCCTTGCTAAAGGTATTAATATATGCTTTGCAGATTGCTCACAGTTTGGCGATATTTAAAAACAATGGCTCTTATCAAAACCACTGAATCTTGAAGCAGTCTTTCAATACAACAAGTTATTGTATTTTGCACTCCTTTACTTTTGAAAGCTGTCTGTGTCACTTGTTGAATCATTCCATTTCCTGTTTTACCACCATCTAGATCAGAATAATATCCAACGTCTCAGGGCAGTCGAAGAACAACTTCAAGGACATGGCTGCGATGCACTGGGCCGAGTTCTACCCCGCCTTCTGCCCCTGGCTTTACATCCTCTGCCACGAACAGATCTGGATGCGTCTAACCTGCAGAAAGCCCGCGTACCGGGATGTTCCATATTCACGACGGAGTCTACGACGTCGCAGCTCGCGCGGGAGCAGACGGTCGTCTGGCCGCGGTCACGACCGCATACGGGAAGCGGTCAACCACACCCGCGGAGAAGCTGCGGTAGTAACCGGATCAGCTACGAGTAACCACGTGAATGTGATCATGCATGATCATGTGGATGGATATGCGGTAGTGAGTCGACAGGAGGCGGATGGTAGGGAGGAGGAGTCCGGGCGGGGACGTTCAGTGAGAAAGAAGCTGGACTTTATCAAGGAGGATGATTCCTCGAATAGCCGCTCACCGCAAAGGTATGACATGGTTAATAATTGTTTGACAGGTGTCTTTCCGTTCTCTACTTCTTCTGCTTCTGCCTCCTCTTCTTCTTCTTCTTCTTCGTCTTCTTCTTCTCCTGTCTCTGCTTCTTTTTCTTATTCTTCCTCTTCTTTTCTTCTTCTGATTCTTCTGATTCTCCCCTTTTTTCTTTTTCTTCTTCCTCCTAATTCCCCTTTTCATCTTGTTAATGATCATCGGGGTCATTATCGTCTACTTCTTCTCCTCCTCCTTCTTCTCTCAATATTCATCCTCGTTCTTTTTATGTAGATATTTCCTTCTCCAATGCATAAATGCTCTTGAATATTTATTCACCTCCATCTCCCCCCCCCCTTTCCTCCCTTCTCTCTCTCTCTCTCTCTCTCTCTCTCTCTCTCTCTCTCTCCTTCTCTCTCTCTCTCTCTCTCTCTGCCATGTCTATGTGTGTGTATTCGTATATGAAAGGTTACTCTCTGGTAATGGTCACTGGTGATGATAAACAAAACTTTTCATCACAAGGTTCCAACCATTTAAGGAAAACAAAATTTTTCTGGTTTTTCCCCCGACTTATTCATAATTGGCCTTAATTTTCTAAATCCCATGATGAATATGTCAACCTAATTCTCCCATTCCAACCTTTTTTTGATGCATTCTCAATTACCAATATTGATACCAATTTACAACACAGGCATATGACGTCCACTTTCCTTTCCTCACAGCCAGATTCCCGAGTTTTTCCCTAATTGTGGGATGTTTAGTCAAATTATATTACCTGACTGAAAAAAAAGTGGAACTCAATATTTATGATTTTTCCAGATTTTCCAGGTTCGTGGGCTCGTGTTTTGTGTCAAATGAAAACACTGAAATGAATTGGTTGTAATGCTCCTTTTGTGTGCATGGCACAATTGGCGAGGGACAGAAGAAGATTTAATTATTGTCCACCCGGTATGAATTAACATTTCACTTAAGATTATCAATATCCGATGATTATTGTTATAACATCACCATTTAGAATACTCTTCCAAAACTTATTTATAACTTTCGTTTCCATACATTTTAATTTGTTATTTTTGCAGTCCATCAGCGACAAATTCTCCGACAAGCCTTCCCACGAAATCCAACAATAGAGTTCGATCACCATCATCGCCATCATCCTCAGTGTCATCTTCGAGATCACCGACAAAAGACGCTCCACGATCACCATCGTCATCGTCCACCGTTTCATTGCCTAACTCAAATCGGTCAGTATCGTCGTCATCAGAACCGTCCCTTCACAAGGATAAAATTCGATCTCCGTCATCGTCGTCATCCTCGGTGTCATCGTCACGGTCACCCACGAAAGACACTCCACGATCACCGCCGAGAGTGTCATCCCCGCCGTCATCGGTCACGGATCCCCTTATACCAGTGACCACGCCTAAGACGAAGCTCATACTGACAAACAGTTATCCAGTTACGAATGGACCCGTGGTTATACAAAACCATGTGAACGCTAACCGAACCAAGAGCGGTGCTACGAGTACCGCGGGCGTCGTACGAAGGACCAAGAAAGGCGATTATAGTCGTGTTCCCGCCGGGGAGTCTGCCGAAAATTCGCCCGTCGTGTCGCAGACCAGTGACGTTGCGGCGAGACGGAGTACCTATGCAGAGGCTGGACGTAAGGAGTCATCCATATGATAACCGTTGGGTCGCATAGTTCCTTCTTTTTCTAATCTCCTTCGTCATATTGAAATCTTTACCTTTGATTCTTGACAAAAAAATATAAATATATTTCTATATATCACGTTAAAATGTGTACACACTTTGATGATGTACCACAAAAAATCTACGAAAATTTGATTATACTGAATTGTTCCTGATGAATGCTTAATAAAATGCACCAAAAGTAAACCAAATGATACTAGAATGCCTTGTTGTTCTTGTTTAAATTTTAATAGTCGATGCTTAAAATTGGTTTTTGTCGATATCAATGAATATAAGTGTTATAAAATGTTACTTTTCCCAAAAAATATTCTTTGTTAAAACATAACTAAAGAATATATTCATGATATATCTGTAGTTCCCCTATTTGCATGTCTTCATTATTACAACTTGTTTAATATTTTTGAAGAATTGATTAATTTTGCACCATAAATTTAAATGAAATGGCAATAAGAATCATCAAATTGGCAACATGTCTGACAATTTTCACTGATTTGCCTGTTTTTTTCAGGTCATTAAGAATTCACATTTTCTTTTTTTGTTGTTTCTTGTCTGATTTTCTTAAAACTTTTTTTGTTCTGTTTACCATATTTTTCTGCTCCTGTTATTTTTTTTTACAATTATTTTGGGGTAGACTAACCTTTTAAAGTAGTTATTAATGTCTTTCGTATCTTAATGAAACACCATCCTGGGTCATATTGACCCAAGACGGATATTAATTAGCTCTCATGAACTCAATTCACGGGCATTTTAATAGTACGGTATGCCGAAATATTAAAGTCAAACAGTTTAAAAATCACACTCTTCTTTGTCAAAATGACCTGGAAAATTAATTGGGGCCAAACTACAATCCAGGTCGAAGATGACTCGGATCTCAGAAAGGGTTAGATGTAATATAATGTGGTCAAATTTGATCTTATTCTGGGTTACCTCTTTTCCTCTCGGAATGGAGTTTGGCTCGAACCGATTCTTTTCGGGTCATTCTAAGACGAAATGTTTAATATGTGCAATGTTCAAGTATAATTCAAACCGTATCATCCCAGTTCGAGTCGTAAACGCACGCATTGATTCGTTCCGGGTAAAACCTGGTCGCTAACGGATTTACATGGTTCAATTCTTTATAGTCCCTGGAGAGTGTTCTACGAAATTTACGATTGGCATTAAGAAGGGTTCTCATAACGACATAACTGGTTCCAATTTTTGTGCTGAATACTCGTAAGAGTATCAATCATTTAGCTCAAAAACTGATACCAGTCGTTTTTAGAGTCGTTTGTAAAGTCTTTCTTATCTTAGTGAAACACCGACCCGATTCATNGGCCAAACTACAATCCAGGTCGAAGATGACTCGGATCTCAGAAAGGGTTAGATGTAATATAATGTGGTCAAATTTGATCTTATTCTGGGTTACCTCTTTTCCTCTCGGAATGGAGTTTGGCTCAAACTTATTCTTTCCGGAGCATTCTGAGGCGGAATTTCTGATGGTGCAATGTTTACGTATAATGCAAACCTATCAGCCCAGATCGAGTTGTAAACGCACGCATTAATTCGTTCTGGATCAAACCTGCCAGGGAGGTGTTTCACCAAATCGTTCTTAAAGTTCTTAAAAACGCACGACTTAAAGAAAGACTGAAGTACGTTAACGAATGTAATACGCGTAAGATTTTCGATCATTCAGCGCAAGAACTGATACCAGTCGTGCGTAAATTCATTCTTAAAGTATTTCTTATCATGGTAAATCACCGATAAATCGATAACAGATTTGTACGGTTCAATTCTTCATGAACCCTGAATAGTGTTTTACGAAATTACAAAGGGCTTTTAAAACGACTCTAATAGCGACATCACTGGTACCAGTTGTTGTGATGAATACTCATAATATTATCAATCATTTAGCACAAGAACTGATACCAGTCATTCCTAGAGTCGTTTGGAAAGTCTTTCTTATCTTAGTGAAACACCGACCCGATTCATGAGGAATTGATGCTGTCTTAGGAGGGTCGATCTAGTCGATTTCCTAGTTTTCTTTACAAACTTGGTCTGAAATCTAGTCGTACAGCATCTTAACGTAAACTGTATTCTCTGTGAACGAAGTTATACACCAGTCACACAAAGCCCGCAAGCGACACTATTCAATACACTCTTTGTTCAGTTAACAGTTAATTGACACTGAACAAAGAGTCGCGTTGTTTCGTGTTCAGTCGGGGTTTCTATGTGACTGGGGCATAATCACATGTGTAGTCGCAATCTAAGCACTGTTCATAAACCATTTTTTAAGTGAAATATGTATGTTACGTATTCGAAGCCGGGGCCGCCGAACTGCCTGCCCCAACCTTCTCAGTAAATGCATCTAACCCTATTGGACTGTATACAAGAAATTATAATACACAGCCACTCCGATTTTGAAACGTCCCGAAGTCCCTGAATTCAATATGTTTTCAAATATGATAGCTCTATTTTACTAAAAGTATCATATTCTGGTATTTGCGAATAAAAGTGCAGTATTTTTAGATGAGATGGTTTATAATGCATATCTCGTGTTACAGTTTATTGTGTCTTTTACAATGGTTGTGATGTAAATCTTGTAAATATTTGAATTGTTTATATTCTGAAGAGTGATTAAAACAATGCATGCCAGGCAGCATAAACTATTCTTTTGTGATGATATAATTATTTTCAGCTCGTTTTCTACTTACTTAAGGGGTATTGCTGGATAATTGCAATGACACATATGACAAGACAAATAAAATATTTAATAGTCATTTTATTAAAAAACATTATCACCTCATCTGAAAACTCCATATTATATCCTTCAAATTCAGGATCACATTTTGAGTATAATTTACAAAAAAATCCACCCCTCTTCCATTATGGTATTACCTTCTTACTTACAATATATATCATACAGACAAGACTCCATGTAGCAAAAGCATCCCATCAATTTAAACTGCAGAAAATATGTTTAGGATATTTATTTTGTTGCTGATAATAGTTGTTATTCATCAAAACATCACAATTCTAGAAAAACTATATGAGGTTATCTGAAGATTGTTTAGACACTCTCATTGTAAATAAAGATTTAAACAAAGAAAGTCTGCAATTATAACCACAAACGCAATTCACTGACATATCATAGTCTTATCCATCAAATTACTCCTCATCATTCCGATCATTTTCACCATGATTTGAGCCCATTAAAGGTCACCACAATCATATATACAGCGTATCAATAAAAATGTCCATGGCAAACTGGCTGTATTCAGGATAATTTTTTATTATTTCTGAACTTAGTAGAAGAATGAGCTTTGTTTCATCAAAATTGATCCAGCTCGTCAAAAAGGTAGGACTCTTTTGTGGAGCAATGTCGGTTGAAAATTACGTCATATTTTGTTGTGCCTAATAAAATGAAAGCATCTCACTCCGTTTCTTCCTTCTTCCAGTAGATGTTTTTTTTTTAATTCGTTTCCTTTTCTTTTTCGTACACTGAATTGGTTTTGCTCAGTCACTGCTTATGATTATCTTTGTATGAATTTTTCATTTTTTCAGTCACATTCTGGGTATTGAAAATAAAACTAGAGCAATGCTAACAACTTAGGTATTAGATGATGAAGTGAGATGATTTCAGTTCGGGCAAAATACAACATGTCATAATTTTGATCTGACTTTGCTCCACAAAAAGAGTTCTAACTTTCGACTAACTGAACTGATTTTGTTCAAACAAAGCCCACTAGTCCAGTTAAGAAATAACTCTTTATGATATAGGTAGTTCATTATTCTGAATATGGCCAATCTGTCAGACACATTAATTTTGAAACACCCTATATTAGGCTTCACAGGCATTTCATACTTCAAATACACCCCAGATAAAAATGTGATATCTCATAGTACTATTCTCATTAAAAACTACAACTATGGGATTGTTGCAGAAAAGTTGTAATCAATTGCAAGTTGCAGTTGATCATCACGAGCAAATCAAATCCCTTGTTTCATGCATAACTTGTTGGAAGAGCAGATTGCATGTGACTGAAAATGCACATTTAAATTTGCAACTGATTTGAAATTTACTTGCATTTGAGCACAAATTTCTTGCAACACCCCCTATTAATCAAATTAAAATGTATATTTTGAAAAATAAATAAACAGAAATGAAAACATTTGGTACAGAAATGAACTCAATGCAATGAGGTGGTATTTCTAGTAAATAGAAAACCTACATGGCTTAAATATGAAATAGACAATTTACTAGCATATTGCTACAGAAACACCTGCATAACCAAAATAGGAATCCACCATGACAAGATGTAGGAAAAACATCACATACAAATAATAAGGCATTTCAAAATGTAAACTTAATGCTGGTATGTTATTTACAAGAAAACAATGTGCATATGGAAGCAAAGAGAAGCCACACTCAATGACAGTTTTGACTTGTGTTTCATAAAGCTGTGCTTAGATCTACGCACGATTCTTTGAATGACGGATGACCCTTTCTTTGGTAGATTCAGCACCAGGGGATATCATTGAACGCAAGAAAGGGTCATCAATTTGTGGGTAGATTTGTGCATGAATCTAAACATAGCTTTATGAAATACATGTATAACCCTTGTCAAGTAAATAGGATGGTGGGTAAACACTTAATAGATTGCTGATGAGAACAACATTTAAATTGGCTGAACCATCTAATCTTGTCACAAAGTGAAACCTTTATCATTATAGTTTCCTAAGTCTAGTGACAAGAAAAAAAAACATTTTTGTGTTTCCTGAGTCAATTTTTGCTTATTCCCCAAGTATTCTATCTTTTAAGCACTATATTTCATGAAGAATGCATGTGATGCATTCACTGTTCAGAAATGATCAAATTACTCATTGTCTAGGATAAAGTATATTGGCCAATGAAATCAATAATTTGAAATCTCCATGGCTTTGTTTGGCATTCTACAGTAGGCATCAACAAACTATCAGTTAGTTCACACCTTAGAAATGTACTTAAAGAAGATTATAAACTGCTCAGTGTCCAAGTGTTTTGGTTAAGCAGTTTCAAATATTTCATCTTTCAATCATCTTGCTGCAAAATAAATGCAATCAGAAGAACAGAGGAAATTGTACAGTCAAACCTTGTTATAATGAGGTCCTTGGGACAAGAGAAATGAGAGATTATCTCTTAAAAAAAAAGCCTTGTAATATCAAGAGCCAAAGTACAAGAAAATACCAAGAGATGGGACCAGAAAAACTACCTTGTTATAGCGAGATCTTGTTATATCAGTTCTTTTAATAACGAGGTTGGACTGTATTAAGATCCTAATTGTCCATCAAATCAATATATTTTCCATTCATGATAAAAATTAGTCAAACAGAACTTCCTGAAACCTCCCTGAATTCAATTTCATACATGTACATTATCATAAACAATATGATTTTCCATCATAAGTTATCATCCCATCATTGCACATAGAAAGCTCTCAGGGTCAAACATAAAATATTGTTAAATAACAGTATAAAACAAATCTTCATATTTAAAATAATGCGGAAAATAATATTGCCATTCAAACATACATGAAGAAGGTCTGAGCTCTCAAAAATATTGTGGAACCCTCTCTATAGGATAGGGGCCGAAACTTAAATTAATGCAAATAAAAACTGGTTCAAAACTCACCTACAGTTACAAAATAAATTAAAATGAATTTCAGTAATTTCATAAATGAGTGGAAAGAAATAATAGTGTAAAAGAAACATCTTGCAAAAGGTTCCTCACAATGTATGTTAAAGTTTTGATCAAAATGTATTCGCAACCAGTGTACAGGATATACTTCAAAAGCCTCATAATATATAATTCCTGCACCCCACATAACATTTCTCCCATCATACTATAAATAGATCCCTACAGTCTAATATATAAGCAGTTCTAAACAAAGTTACCTCAACATCAATGTCTTTATACACATTAGTCAATGCGTACAAATGATAATTTAAAAAAAAAATATTAAAGAGAAAGAAAGAGATAAAAATTACCCTTAAATCGATGGCGAATGATGGTGACCTTACAATCATAGGTTTCATTGACACTTTAGTAATAGGAGAGAGGTGAAAAACTGTACATCTACCCATCAACAGAATGTACATTGATGCTGTATTTTTTAACAGGATTCCTAACAACACAAAATAGAGACTTTGTTTTTATTGCAGAATCCCATAACGCACACCCAGAATAATTACCAACAATTATAGATTTGGTAATACATATCTAGATACCTTATCTAGGGTGATATTCAAAGATTCTAGTCATAGATTTGTAGGCATGTGAATTTACAGGTTAATGGCCATATACAATTGTTCTAGAGTATGATCATTACAATCACCATCACCAAAACTATCACTATTACCTGAACCAACCATACCTCCAGCACCACCATCATCATCATTTTCATCACCACATCATCATCATCACCAACAGCACCGGCACCATCATCATCAACATCATCATCACTTCTATAATGCTAAATGCTCACTGTGCCTTCTCTTTAAGCGCCGATGTTGCTACATTCCTGATGACCGATGTTATCTTGGTCAGTTGGTCATCAGTCAGCGTCACATTGACTGCGATGCGTATACTGGAAGAAAACAGAAAAAAACATATGAATCAACAGGTGACCAAACCATACTCTGAAAAAAAAATATCAATCAAGTGCAGACTATCAACTATCAAGGTCACATAACTCATATAGAATTGACATGTCCAAAGCTTGACATTGCATGATTCATATACCAACAAACAAATTCACACAAATAAAGCTAGTAAATTATGTTTTGTAAATACATGCTAAAAGATTGCTCTTGTTATCAGCACCAAGAGTGCATACAAAGGAAAGGACATGTGAATAGTTTTCTTGACATTATCTAAAAAATCCTGTCATGTAGTACTTAGACCATCATGTAATATACTGAATTCCCACTGCCAACCTCCCCCAACCTATGCAAAAAGTTCCCTGCTAAAGGCGACATAATTCCAATGCTTAAATACATTAATTTCATGAAGATATGATTACATGTATGTCTAGTTCTTGTGAGTCATAAGCCAGATTTTAGCACCAGACATTCCATCTGTAGTTTCAATCCATGTATCAATTAGTCTGTTTGCACATCAAATGAATGTTGTGTTTGCGGACCATTTTTCGAAAGATCTGGGCAATCAAGTTAATATGGTAAGCAGTATGAATGCAATATAAACAACAATGTGCACACAAAGACTGAAACGGCGGGAGGGGGAGGGGGTGACATTAGCCTCTACGATTTGCGTCAATACAACATAGGTCTACTTCAAAGGTGAAGATCTTCTTTCTTTTTAGTCAGCTTGCCGGCAGAGTTAAATAGCTTTTCCTTTTGTAAGGCAATTGACAGTCAAAAGAGTCCGCTTAATACAAATTTGCACCCCTCTTACAAAAATCCAAACTATGAGCCTGGTGTACATCACCTCTATTCGACTCACCTTGGTGGGGGTAAGAAGGCCTCTTCTTCTTCTAGATACTTGGCTACAGTCAGTACCACGCCCTCATCTAATGCCTGTTCAGATAGACAAAAGCAAATATACAATGTATAAAGTATTAGATGAAGATCTCTGACAATGTATATTATCAAATGACCAGTTTATAAACACTTCTAGCACCATCCTCAAATATGCATACGCTTCAACATGTTTTATTGTTTTGACTATTAAAAATAGAAAAGAAAAGCATTTTAAAAACTATTTTGCTGATTCTTCAACTATTAGCAACTTGAGATTGTGTACAAAAGTTGGAGGCTAATGAGCAATATTCCAGATCTCTCAACCCATACAACAGAAAAGAGGAAAGAAACCATGTTTACCATAGGACTGTGTAGTAGAATTACCAAGAAAAATAGGAAAACTTTTTTTGAAGTGGGATTGATTGACACTTTCTCAAAATGGTCAATAATTCATATTCTTTGCTAAAAATTCCTAATGGTTGAAAGGTCTGATATTCTGGCCTAGAAACCTACCTTGACTACAATGGTTTCTAAAAAAGCTTGGTCTTGTCTCCAGACTCCACTCGTCTCATCTAATCTAAGATGCTTGATGGGTGAGATTCTATCCCCATCCAACCGGTATCCTTTCAAATTGATTTTCTGGCTATATTTCACATGGTTTTTTGTGAATGCACTGTGACTCTTTCCAATTTCAACCATTTTTTCACAGTGATTTACTATAGATCTACTAAAAATCATTATTCTTCTTTTATTTTATGGGGGTGGGGGCGAAGGAGCAATATTCCAGACCTCTCAACCCATATAACAGAAAAAAAAGAAGAAGCCATGTTCACCACAGGACTGTGTAGTAGAATTATCAAGATGGTTGGGAGGTCTGATATTCTGTCCGAAAAACCTACCTTGACTACAATGGTTTCTAAGAATGCCTGGTCTTGTCTCCAGACTCCACTCGTCTCCTCTAACCTTAGATGCTTGATGGGTGAGATGCTATCCCCATCCAACCGGTATCCAGGAATCCTACATCATACAGAACATCAAAAAGAATAATCTTGAGATGAAGTGTACACATTTTTTATGTATGCATGTTATCATATTGTACACAGGGCGTGCTTGAAAAGCAGTTTTTACCTACCCTGTTTTTAAAGAAGACTGTAATGAATAAATAAATAAATAAACTAAAAACACATATAACAAATACTCCTAAGGAAGCAAGATTTTTCATATGTTTTGAATGTATTTTTGCATGATCAAATCCAAATCAAATCATAGAACAATGAGATAAAGCTTGCACAAACTACAACCGTATATACCGAATACTCCCATGGAAGCGAGAATATTCATATGGTGTTTTTTGCATAATGTAATCCAAACCAGTATCAAGAAGAACAGAGATAATAAAAACTCACCCTGAAAGCTGTGTATGAATGAATTCACAATTTGATCTGAGTTTGTCAAATATTCCCTCCTCCTTCAGCGCGATGTCCACCGCAGTGCTGGCAGCAGTAGCTAGCATGGGAGGGAGAGACGCTGAGAAACAGTAGCCAAGACCAGATAGACGCTGCAGGAAAAAATAGTAATAAGGACAATAGATGCAATTAATATGACACAATTATTCCAAAGATGATTTTCAATACCCTGTCATTAGCCTATCACCATCAATGCACAGGCATTTTGAAGAATAAATATATATGCCAGGTAGCCATTCACCTCATCTGGAAAAAAGCTGTGTATGAAATTCAACAGAAAAGATATACACTATGCTTACGATTTGAACTCGGGACATTCCAAATAAAAAATGTGAGTAACCACTTGGCCATAATGTAAGAAAATTTAGAGTTGTAGGGGAATATATTATTTGCATCTCTTGCTATTTTCCTATCACTAATTGATCATAAAAATCATCAAATGAAATGACAACTACTCACATCTCTACCTCCTCTTAAAAATATATCAGCACTGTCAAAATCTACTATCCCCGGTCCTTTTAATTAGATGCGCCTTCACATATGCTTTTTTGCGTAGACTTTATTTCTCACATTTTCAAGATAGTGTCACAAGAAAATGATTAGAACATGTCACATGAAACCTCTTTCAATATAAATTGAAATTGAACATAACTTTGAAGAAAAAAATCAAACCATTTAACCAGATATCTTTGGGGAAAATAGTTCAATTTTAATAGATCTTGGGCTCAATCATAGCAAGTGGTATAACCACATTATACATTCTTCAAGAATGGAAAGTCATAACGTACCTGGTGATCCACCACATAACTGCTACCAAGACAAAAGCCTCCCATGGTTCCCAACCCTGCTTCCATGGATACGGATATGAGATCAATGTCCGTAATCTACAGGATCAGGAGAGAAAAAGCTTATTAAGGCATATAACATATTAACTTGGTAACAGGTGGATGAAGATCAGAAAATGAATATTTTGGGGGAAAATATTATCATTCTAATTCAGCTCCAAGGGACAATACATGTCATGTCTACATGTTGAAAATTCTTATGATGATAATGATGATGATGATGATGATGATGATGATGATGACGATGATGATGATAATAATGATAATAATAACCACATCATTCGTAATGCACCATTTATCTAGTAACGTTATTCTGGAGTGCATAATAAACTAGGATTCATTTCAACCATTCCTCTTACAATAAACAAAATAAATGCACATTCAACAAAAATCTATCACACATGCAATCACCCATTAATACAAATGTAAGTCAATTTATGTAATATATATTTCGTTAAAAAAGTAATAACAATTTGCATGGAAGAAATCCTGATGTGTGGACTTTGGCATAAGTTGCAACTTTTTGGGTTGTCCAGTAATGATTCAGAATAAGATTGCATTTTATGAAACGCAACACTACTTTGATTTACTTACATCAACACCTGCATGCTCGGTGACCCCGCGACCCGTCTTTCCAAGAACAAAGAATGACATAGACTCATCCATGAAGATCCTCACCTTGTATTTGTATTTCAACTCAATCTGATGATAAAAAATATAGAATTCATCATTTTATTATCCCTAAAAAGATAACTATTCATTTGCAATGTTCAGATGCTAGATATCTACTAAAATTTAAAAGGCTAGCTAAATTCTTTACTGCAAACTCATCGTGTACAGTAAAGGCTAAACTTTTTTTTTTAAATCTATTCAATTTCAGACCTTTTCACACAGTTGTTATTTTCACAGTCGCAAAATTAACGAAAATAATACTCCAGCAAAAATTTCAGCTTTTTCAGTATGACTCTGCTTACGCCAGAACTAGAAAAAGTATACTGCCTGTCAAAGCCCAAGTTGCTATTCTGAATGATAGATTTAATAAAAACTCATCACACAGCTGAGGTATGTTTGACATCTCACTACTTTCAGCCAAATTCTAATCAAATCCTCTTCACCTGATTATACTGTTACTTTTTTAATAAGATTATACTTATCAAAAAATGGATTAAAAAGAAGTGGTTTTCCATGCAAAGCTTATATTGTGAGTCATCTTAAATGTGCCCAACTAAACCAATTTTGCTGCATGGCATTGTCCAAATAAATTATTTTTAGATAATTGGATTGGATTGAGGAAAATGATATTCCTAAACATCCTAAGTTACCATGGTAACATGAGATTTCAGAGTGTTCCTTACCAGTTTCTTGACATCTACTATGGTACCATGGTTGACATATAGCCCTTCCACCACAATGAATTTCCTCATCACTTTGGCTTTCTTAGGATTCTGCATAAAACAAGAAATCAAATATTATGCTGATTTAGAATCATAAATTCATAAGGCAAACAAACTTTTGCAGTATATATTTTTTTTCAAATTAAAATAAACAACAGGCAAGCAAAAATGCACAGTCAAGTCATATCCAGCGACTAGCCAGCTTGAATCAAGAACTTCTTTTAAACACCATCCAAAATAAGAAGTATAATTCTAACCCTGTCTTTAGGCGAAACAATTTCTTTTTATAGATTTGATATTTCTATCTATCCACCTGCAATATAACACCAAAAGTTCTTAACAGCCCCTGTATTTCATGCTCCTACATTCGGATGAAGGTTGGACCTGTATATCTATACTGACTTAAAACAAAATTGACAGTCTGATGGGACAGAGAAAGAAAGATATATTGTCTCACCTTTTTATCTTCTTCAGCTTGTTGCTTTAGGAGCCTTTCTAGATCATCAATGTCATTATGCTTGAAGAATTTGAGCTTGCTACGGGATGCGAGGAGACCCATCTGGATGGCAAAGCTAACTGCTTCATCACTGGTGGATGAAAATAGATCAAGAAGAGGGAGTTGATTATGCATATAAATGCTACACAGCATTAAAAAAATTGTAACTCTTGATAATTTGACATTTTACATTTGGGTTCTGTAAAGAGACACAAACAATTTTGCAATAGACCTATGATCAATATTTACTGTAAGTTTAATTGCATCTGTTATGTTACACATCCCTGGACAGCACACATTTCGAGCATGACTGATCTGAAGTCTTTCTAGATCATCAATGTCATTATGCTTGAAGAACTGGAGTTTGCTATGAAATGTTAGGAGACCCATCTGGATGGCAAAGCTGACTGCTTCATCACTGGTCAGTAAAAACAACAAAAAGAAAATATATTCAACTTTATTCCGGTATATAAATACCACAATAGATTATGTCGGACAGCACAATCGTTCTACAGCTTTTTTACATGGATTCACCAGTGCATAAACACATGAATAACAAAAAGACTTAACAATACAGTATACAAAGGTGAAGACAATGGTGCATGCAAAATATTAAAATGTAATTGGCTGTAGATATTAGACTTAGGTGCCACTCAATTGATATTATATTGCAAACTAAATATAGCATGTGAAAACTGAATACAGCATGTAAATGTAATAAAACTCTCTGACGGCAGAGAATGTGTCTGTGAGCTGAATATACACCACTTTGAACTTGTCTAGATAAATAAAGCTTTTTGCTTGGCTATAAAGATCAACAGTATTGTACTACACATTATTCATTTAGTGGTGAGCAATAGCCAATTCGTTGTACTACTTGAAAACGCAGGTTGATTTGTAATATTTGCATTCCTACTCCAGATCGAGGCAGACACATGTTGGCTCACAGGATCTGCTTAAAGCTGGGCTCCACACCCTATGTACTGAGCTGTACGTGTAAATTAGCACTTGAACTTAAAAATAATATTATAATCACTTCATGATAGAACAACATGCTTTTGAAATGGTGAAGAATATTCATAATACTTACCAAAAGACAAGATCGCCCTTCTTAGCATAGGCAGGGATTGCACTTGCAATGGTGGAGAAACCGTAGGAATATAAGATAGACTGCTCTACACCCATGTGTTTGGCCATCTTCTCTTCAAAGTCAAGATGAACATCTGTCAGAAAAAAGGAGATATTGAAATGAATATCATATAATTCATCATTAATATCATCTATCTTACAAAGAGCAAAGAGCTAGGAAATATTACTACTTAGAAAACATTAGCATGCAAATATAGTAGAAACAACAGCTTACCGTATTCATTGAGAATACCCTGGTCAATCTAATTGATGGTATAATCATACACATGGAGATTGAAGTACCATGAGAGTCATGGCTTGCTCAGCATTTAGGGGGTAAATGAAAGACCTTATTTGGGATTTTCATGCCACCAGGAATTCCAGCAAAGAAGTGATTGATATTCAACAGATAAAGAACACATAATGTAGAGGAACTAATTTTCCCCTAATCAGCCATAGAGGATAAATTATTTAGGTGAATGTATTTTACAAGCTAAATATCTTAATTCAAACAAACTCACCCATGGTCCCAAAGAACCCTCTTGGTCCACAGGTACCAACGCCATACTTCTTCATTGTCTGAATAGCTGCTTCCTAAAATCAAAGGAAAAATATGTCTTCAATTAACAAATTAATGTTTTCAAAATTGTAAATGTTATCATTATCTTGTCTAAAGTGCAATTTGAATTATGATTCAACAAAAACTTGTTTGAACAGGATGATCCAATGATAAAGAATGTATAATGATTCAAACGTCTTCATGCCTATTTGTTTCTACCCAAAGATTATCCATACTGGCAAAGAATGGAATGATGGAAGTACTTGTCCTGTTATTAATATAGATAGAATTGGTATGTACAATATTTCACAAGCATCAGAAATCACTTATCAGTGATTTCATTTAATACCTGCTACCAGTTCAACCTAGTAATTTCTAAAGGTTTTAAAAATTAATTATACAAATACATGGACACTGATTGCGGAGTACTTTTTGAGTACCTGATATAAAATGTATCAGTAAAAGTGTTATTTCAATTTCATTTTTTGCATTTACGTGTAATCATACTTTTTTCATAATGTTCTGTACATGTACCTTGCTATTTGTTGTTCTTAACATTTTAAATATTCTTCTTATACGCACTACTTAAAATTTGTGTGCATTATGACTTTTTTGCACGAGCCAATAAAGTATCTTTTATCACGTATTTGAAGATGGAAATTCTCACCTCAGTTTCTTTCCTGCCCAGCATTCCTAGAAAGTTGAATGTACCGACATTGATTCCTTCTTTTCCATCCACAACTAGTTTGTTGTTTCCTTGCCTTCAAAGAGAAAAAAATCAAATATAATCAGTTCAAACATGTTTGTTCCTTTTAATTGTACTTAACTACACTGATTCATGACTAGTATTATAAAAATGATCAATGGCAGAAATAACCCTTGTGAAAACGAATAAGCAGTCCAGAAATTGTTGAGCATGAATTATTGGACAATTACTCCCAATTTATACTACCCCACTTCTCTGGGTTTTGCAGAGCAAATCTCTGCACATCAGAGGAATGAAAAAAAAAACAAATACAATTATTAAATATACAACATTAGATTTTTCTTGTAGCCCAAGTGATAAAAATGACAGAATCTTTATTGCAATACATAGCTAAATATAATTAAGCTTCAAACAAAAGAAGTGTTCTTTTTAATTCCTTTTCTTATTTTTTTTTTTAGAAATAAAGCTGTACAGAGAGAATTTTGCATAAAAGGTACAATTGATAGCAAGTTGCAGTTGATCGGAATGCGCCAATCAAAATGTCAAAATCAAAATTTCATGTGCAACTTAAATTGCGAGCTACAATTTGCAATGTTGCAGTTGACTTGCAGTTGATTTTGAATAATGCCCCCTAACTCTGCTAAAGTTTAGTCTCGATGTTTGAGATGCTATCTGGTGCACTTTAGTGATAACTTCCAACAATTCTAATCAAAATGCTTCTTATGAATCACAAAAATATGGACAATGTGTACAATAGCAACAAAAGTTCAACATCTGAACTCCACTTAGCTTAAAATAAAAAAAAATATTTGCATTAACAGTTCTGGCCCCTCTTAACATAATGATAATATAATTATACATTCTTATATAGCGCCTAACACTAACTTTAACAATCGTCCCTTAAGCGATCTACAATGTCGATAAAATATAAAAGATAAAAGAGAAACGAGTAATTGAAAATAATGCTTGTCACACTCACTTTGAAACAACTTTATAATGCAGCGCTGGGTGATTTTTATCAACAGGAGGGACTAAGGGTTCTGGTTGCCAATCATGAATAAGCTGATCCTTCTCCTGTGAGAACAAGATGACACAGAATATTAAAAGCATCATTTAACAATGACAAATCATTGTTAAAACGTATGCACCTCTTTTGATATCTGTGAAACTAAGAATGTCTGAAAGTATGACTGAATTTACTGAGAGGCAAAAGGAGTAAAAAATATGAGGGCTCAAAAGCGTGTTGCTCTGGGACAGCGGATCAGTCGCACTGTAGTCGTCATATCTCTCCATCAGACGATTATCAGGGCAATAATTCATCAGCAACTGGTTGGTGACTGATGAATTTTCAGTGTTAAATCGTTTGTATCTTGCAATATACACAACCACTGAACTTATAAACTCCAGGTCATTCCTGTTTGGCCAAAATTTAAGAAAAATTCACATTTATCTTGATTTCCACAATGCTAGCCATTGCCTTATCTTAAAACATTTCAACTTCAAGGAGCTTCCCTAGTTTATTTTTAATATTTTAACTACAATTAGCTGTACAAAAAAAAAAAGATTCATCCCCTCCTCAGAACTAAAAAAATCTGAGAAAGATAATTCACTACAAGGGTTTCTCGTTAGTAGAATCATCTTCATCAATTGGGGAAAAGGATAGATCCTTTCATTGCCAAGTGAATGGCTGGGAGTAGGCACAATGTTGTTGTGTTTTTCTCACGTTTGTTCCATTGTTTGTGTTATTCACATTTTTTTTTGAGCTTATGAACATTCATTTTTTGTGAGCTTGCGTGTTATTGAAATAGAGGTAAAATCAATCATATTCTAAAAGAGTTGGAAACTCAATACTTACCGCCTCTGTTAATTTGACTGTAGATTCAATGGAGTAGCTTTTTGAAAAGAGCAGACGAATGATGAAGACGATTAGGATTATCTCAATAGCCAAGTGATAGAGTGGAGCCTGAAGAAGAGAAGAGACAGGAAGGATAAAAAGCATACGTGTCAAGAGGGACTAAACATTATCTGGTAAAAATTTGTGGATTTAAAGAAACAACTTTCTTAGGAAATAGCTTCATAATCTACATAATACATTATAATGTAGGGTCTTCAAGTCCGTTTCAAGTTTGACACATTCCTGTATGAGACA
>BQKZ01006529.1:17909-34742 GCA_036244855.1 Temnopleurus reevesii | reverse complement strand
TGCACCTCATTTGCATAAATTTTTCTGGGAAATTTGAACCTTAAAATGGCAAAATAAGCATTATTTTACACAATTGTGACGCAAAACCTTCGATTATGGGTAAAGTAAGGATGTAGAAAGAACATATGTCGATAAAATTTGTGGGTAGACTCTTCTTTTAACGAAACCATAGATGGCATCGTCTTTCATGTCAAATAACAATTTGTTTATAACATCTGTTCTTTAATGATTGTGCCCTTTCACAATGTTGCATGCTTTAATTGTCTTAACATTTGTTTGTGTTTTTGTGTTTGTTTACTTGTTTACGTTGTATAGGAGAAAGGATTACGTCAGTTGATGGATATGTTTGCTACAGCCGAGATGTGTCTCCTGGTGAACGTGATTGAGGTATGATATTAACCCATGGTCTACTGAAACTGGGTAGACCATGCACAAAGTCTATTGGAATTATGGTTAATGGGTTAACAGGCGAGCATTCTAGATGATTAAAGTTGGACATGTTTCTTGTCAATGTAGTTACATTGTACATGGTATTTCTTTGATCTGTCAGTACCGTTTCAACTAAAATAATTAGAATCCATTTTAAGAAACTTTTAACAACCATTGTTTTAGGCATGAAATCTGCCTATTTAACAACTGTATTGTGTTGATAGGTACAAGCCATGATAAAACCAAGATGAACTGTACAGCAATATTTAGAATCTCAAAAAAGTTATACTATTTATATAACAGTGTAATAGTATAACAGTGTTATTTAAAAATTGCATTGTTAAAAGTTGTGGTATGATAGAGGATATTAAACAAAAAAAGTAGTCTATCAGCTATTAGAATGGGAATTTTGAGCCTTTAATATTGCAAGACCTAAAATAACACAATAAAGATGAAACAACAAGAATGAGGAAAAATTGAAATGTTTGTTCTGATTTTCCTAATGGCACTGTCTCATTTTGACAAGGAGTATCATCTGTAGATTTCTCTTTTATTCTTATTTTATGGTTCATTTCTTCAGTTTTTACGGAACCAGGGATTTGACTATGATCCAGAATATCTCTTCCATGATATACATGTGAGTAGCTAATTTCAGTCTAAATATTCAAATGTTACATCAGGATGATGTTTCACCAAGAAATGAAAGACTTTAAGAACAATTTTATGCACGACTGGTATCAGTTCTTGAGCTGAATTATCAAGAATCTTATGCGTATCGCACTCATTACACACAACTGGTATATCTTCTCTCATTGATGACCTGTATGCTACTGAATAAGCACCTGAAAACGTTTTATTTCTGCATAAAGTAAAGGTTTACATGTACAGTTACCAGCAGCTTTATGGAGCAACATGACCCAGTATAGTGAAGGTTCAAATGATTTCTTGTAACACATTCAATCAAGCTCTTAGAGGGATTTCAAGATTGCTTAATTCTTAAAAATGCCTTTTAAAAGATTTTGCTATACATGGATCAGTGTAATAGGTCGTAAGAAAACTACACCCATTTCTGGGTTGATTTTATTACAACAAGATGTGAACATGCTCTTATTGGTTTTGCTATTGAAAAACTGTATGATGTGAATATTTATACTACGGCTCAAAAAGTAAGTTAATATCTGAAGCGACACCTCTCCCAAAACTAATCTATACCTTTAATGTAACAACGCCTTTCTTGTTTTTTCTCAGAATGCAGTGAAAGAAGTACATCAATCAGGCTCAATGCATAAAGAAGTCGCCAACAATGTCAGTAAGTAATCATCAGAAACATTTAGTATTCATATGGAAATATATTGTAGATACAGGGATACCAACCCAAACTTGTATTCTTTTTCAATACATTTGGATGAGGGCTACCAACCTCACAAGATGTAATCATCAGCAACATTTTGTTGTCTTTTAGAGAGTAGATTGTGCCCATTACAGAGATACCAACCAAACCTTTGATCTTTAAACAGATGGGTTTGGATCAAAGTTTAATAAAATGATTAACCCATCGCCGAGTGGAGAAAGAGCTCTTTTATTTTCTTTTGTTCCTGTCCAAGTATGAATATGAATTTGATATTTAGTTACATCTGCTGATAATATTGCGTAAAACACTTAGAGTATTGCTTAATTCTTAAAAATACTTTTTAAAAGGTTTTGCTTTACCTAAATCAATGTAATAGGTAGTAAGAAAAGGAACATCTTTTGAGTCATTCTTCTTATTTTCTTTGCTTGCCAGAGGAGTATCTTCAGACTGATACCGGTATACCCGAACTTCTACAGAGGTTACATGATGCAGGCAAACAGCTCTTTCTCATCACAAACTCAGAATTTGGTTTTGTGTAAGTTGAATTATGATGATGATGATGATGATGATGATGATGATGATGGTGGTGGTGGTGGTGATGACGATTCTAATGTTCATGATTGATGAGGAGGAAAAGGATGGTGAGGTATTGGAAAGGAAGGAGGAGGTGGTATGAGGAGGGAGGGGAGAGACAGAGAAGAAGGAAGCAGGAAGGAGGCAGAGGTGAATAAAGGAGGAGAAATTTGTCCCAACTCCAATCATTTTGGCTTTGATGATAATGATTGTAATGATGGTGATAATGATAATGATCAGGAGGAGGTAGAAGAGGAAGGAGGAGGAGATGATGATGATGATGGTATCTCTAGATTGATACCGATATACCTGAACTTTCACAGAGGTTACATGATGCAGACAAACAGCTTTTCCTCATCACAAACTCAGAATTTGGTTTTGTGTAAGTTTAATTGTGACGATGATAGTGAAGATGATAATGGTGACGATGATGGAGGATGAGGAGGAAATGGATGTACAATGAATCACAAAGGAAGATGGAGGAGAAAGGGATGATGAGTGTAAGAGCAAGGGGGGGGGGGCAGCGGAAAGGACAAAGATGCAGTGGAGGAGAGGAGGAGGAGGAGGAGGAGGGAGTAGGAGAAGGGAGGGGAGGGAGATTAAAGGAAGGAGAGAAGTAGGAGGATGAGGAGCGGGAAGAAGGGAGGGAGAAAGGAGGGGTAGAAGTTGATTCCAACTAATAATCATTTTGGCTTTAATGATGATGGTTTTGGTGGTGGAGGTGGTGGTGGTGATGGTGGTGGTGGTGGTGGTGATTGTGGTGGTGGTGGAGGTGGTGGTGGTGGAGGTGGAGGCGGTGATGGTGGTGGTGGTGGTGGTAGTGGTGGTGGTGATGATGATTATTTTGGTGGTGGTGGTGGTGGTGATGGTTTTGAAGATGATGATGATATTGATAATGATCATGAGGAGGAGGATGATAATGATGATTATGATGACTTTGGTGGTGATGGTGGTTATAAAAATGATGATGATAATGATGGTGAATGAGAATAAGGATGGGTTTATTTTCTCATCGCAAAAATTTGGAAAAAATATTACAAATTTTTTCATTTTAATTTAAACATTGCTAATATTTTATACTTGCAGAAATAGCGGCATGTCACACCTAATAGGACCAGATTGGGCTAATCTCTTTGATGTCATCGTCACCCAGGCAAGGAAACCACAGTTCTTCAGTGATACTACAAGGTATGAACACCAGAGTTTTAAAATACTTGTATTGGAATAAATAGAGGGAAGGTAGATGATAAAGTAAGATTTTGAAAATATTAAATTTGTAGGTTTAAATCTATTTAAAAAAAGAGTCTACCCAAAGATGATATATTTTACACAGGAGCACTAAAATTTGGTGAGCAGGATAAAATTATTTAGATATTATAGAACAAGTAACAGAATAGTTATGAATTATTAATGATATGAAATATAAGCAAATCACTAAAAACAACTTCTAACTAGTGTCCTGAATGATCAAGAATCTTACAAGCGTACCACTTGCGGTACTCCTATTTTTCTCAATGGCATTTTTAATTCTAAGACTGGCTAAGGGGGTGTTGTTCAAAAGTTGCAAAAAATTAATCGCAAGTTGCAGTTGATCGGATAGTGCCTTTTGAAATGAAAATGCATGTCACAATTCGCAAAATTGCTGTTGATTTGCAGTTGATTTTGAACAACACCCCCTGTTAAAGTGAAACATTGCCCCAATGTGTTTTCTTTAACTGGAAAGTAAATATCCAGTTCACGTTTTAAAGGAATGAGTTCAGTTCATTTGACATGTTGAAAACAATAATTGCTCCCAAATTCTTCATTTTTCATATTGCATATTTGTGAATACTGTTGGGAATCAAAGGTTGAACTTAGCAGCTTTCATTTGATAAGTTTATAAACACACAACGTCCATCCTTCTTTTCTTTTCCTATGCAGGCCGTTCCGCTCAATCTACAGGAAGACAGGAACGCCCTCATGGGCCAAGGTCACAGAACTCAAGAAATCAAAGATCTATGTTGAGGTAGGTTAAACCCCAGCCCTCCACTCAAGTGGTCAACTACTCTGCATGTGTGATCCAAATTTATAATAATAATGATATTGAGTTCTTGTATAGCTAAATTCAGGACCATTGGCTCTCTCAATGTGCTTAGTGTTTGAAGTATTTGTCAAACAGGTAGGTTTTCAATGCTCTTTTGAATCTGTAAGTAGTGATGGGAGGCTGTTCCACAGAATTTTAGAGAATAGGTGTGTATTATAAATCTTTGAAATAGAAGATTTCCAGTATTATGCCTGAAATCTATTTTTAAGAAGATTGGATTCTTCTTTCCTTGCCTTTCCTTTTTTTCTTTTCTTTCCCGTGAAAAAGTGTAATAGAGAGGTAATTTTGTAAATTTCCCTTACAAAACTCTGTGATAGTGATAAAAATCCTAACCCATTCCTTTACTCAAACTTTGTTTTGAAATAATCTGGAATAATAAAGCATATTTGTATGGTTTACCTGTGTGGGGGATGCAGGCAGGGTTAAAGATATTGGTTTTTACAGTAGATTGCAGATGCAACATGTTAACAAATTCATCCATTGTTTTTCACTTCAGGGTAACGTGGATCAGTTCACAGATCCAGTGTTTTATACTTTGCGCTAAAATTTATTTACGCTAAAACTGGTCCCCAAAGTATAATACACCAGATCATGTATACAGTGATCTTGTGGAACCTTGTCTGAAAAACGGCTGGAGGACTGGGCACTGAAATATATAATGCTAAAAATATATCAGCCTTTACAGTAGATCGCAGATGCAATATGTTAACAAATTCCTCAATTTTATCATATTTCAGGGTAATGTTGAGCAGTTCACAAAGCTGACCAACTGGCATGGATCTGGTGTGTTATACTTTGGGGACCATGTATACAGTGATCTTGTGGAACCTTGTCTCAAGAATGGTTGGAGGACTGGGGGAATTATACCAGAACTAGATGTAAGTAGAAAATCTCTCATTCTTTCATACTCACTTACTCTGGGTCGACCAACTTGAAGAGTAAAATGAGAATTTGCTAATTTGAACAAACATGAATTATTTTCAGATTTGCTTGTGTCATTTCAAATTTTGTTATTATTTTTTTTTTCATTATTATTTTGTATAACTCTTCATAGGTACATCTACATTGTATTTGTACTCAACTCATAGAAATTTCAAAATTGTATATCATTTTACACACTTTACTGCTCACTATTCATATTCATTACAGAGGAGTAATCAAAGGACCATTCAAAATCTTAGGGGGTGTTGTTCAAAATCAACTGCAAATCAACTGCAACTTTGTACATTGTATCGCGCATTTTCATTCGCGCACGGTACGCGCATTTAGCTAGACGCGCATGAAACAGTGATTTTAATTGGCGCGTTCCAATCAACTGCAACTTGTGATCAATTGCAACTTTTGAGCAACACCTCCTTAGTTTGATAGTGCTATGTCAGATATAACCTTGGGAAAGTGTTAGAGAATCATACTTTACTTTGTTGTCAGTGTGCTATTTGTTGTACTGTATTACTGGAAATCCAATGGGAACAACAATTGTGGAATAGCTCCCTCATGTGGTGAAATATAGCCATTCATTCAGGAGTCAATGTGGTAGTCTGTAATTGCAGACATTTTGCCACAGTTGTTTACCTGCAGAATATTGACAGAAGTAACTTGAACAATTTGATACAAAACGAAATGCAAACTGAAAGCTTGGAGATATTGTCACACATTAATATTTTGTTATTTCAAAAATTCTGAAACCAAGATTGGTGACCTGCATTATTACATTCAGATTGATGACAAAACAACAACAAAAAAGAGCACAAAGAACTTGAGAAGGAAGTTATACAGGCACTATCAAGATATATCTATGAAAATCTAATAGAGTGTTGCATGTATGTTGGTCATATTTTTAATTTTATTGATTTTTAAGCTATAAATATTGATTTTGAAGCCTCATATTTTCAGAACTTATCAACCATGTAGGTAGCATTAAGAATCTTGCAGTTAAGAACTTTTTAAAGTGAAAACAATGTTGAACAGTGTCTTTTAAAACAAAACAAAAACATCTCCATCTCTTCAGTTACGTTCAGGTGTTGACATTTGACACCCTAATGCATGATTGACATTGACTGGAGGGAAAATACCAGCAACAAACTCTAACAAAACATTGGATGCTGCCATCTCTTTTGAGACATGGGAAGCAATAAAATTGCTCTAGATCCTGTCGTATACTTTTAGTATATCCCCTGGATATAGTTTGTTTTTCTGCTGGTTCTGTTGGAATTCATTAAGAAATAGAGGGTCTACCTGTAGGAATTTAATGTACTGTATAAGCTGAAATTTGTACGACATTGGTTCTATTTTGTGAATTTTGTAGTCTTGGCCTTGTGAAAATTTCCACTCTGTATGATGCACATTCATGTGTTTACAAACACTGTCAAGACATGAAAATAACGCCTTTGTGTGTCAAACTGGTCCAAAATTGTGAAAATATATGTATGCCAAAATATTGGCTTACACAGTTACAGTCTTTCAATTCATCTTTAATAATCCTTTATGATCTAAATACTTGTGCTGGATTCAGATGGACTCTTACACGATAGATTGTTGCGTTTGTGTCACCGATGGTATTTAATTGGTTGATAATCTCTTTTAGGTTCTGCAGAGAAGGGGACTATCTTGTTTTGAAGAAGAATTTACCCAGATTTAAGTATCAATAAAGATTCCCATATAATTATACTTGGATATTTTGATCAAAATTATGTGTGACATTTTCCAATCAGAGAGGATATTTTTGCTTTTGAGGGGAGATGTAATAAAATGATCTCTTCAAGTTCTGGAGAAAAGGAACTTTTTTGATTGAAAAATAAATGTTATTTTATATGACGAGTTTAACAAGAATGTTACCAATAATCTTTTAGTTTTGTACATGAGCATTTCAAAGTCACAAGTTCAATATCACAATCAGATAAGACGTGTTACAAAGTAATCTCATCATTTCTTTCGAGAGGAACTACCTCTTGTTTCTAACAAGAAGAAATTTCCTAGAAAATTACGTGATCTGTGACGAACATCTTGCCAATTTGCATTTGTTTCTACCTGAATGTCTCAAGTTTTGTACAGCTGTGCCACTTGTTTATGGATCCTTTCCAGCTAGTTCTGTCCCCCTGTGAAGGAGGCTTCCTGTCACTTTGAATTCATCCTAAATACTGCTTCCTCTAGAGCAGCATGATTCAAAACAAATTATTTGTCGTTGCCATGGAAATCGATGACGGTATCATGGTGATGTGTGTAGCATATGGCTATAGTGCTATGGGAAGGTCAGACTTTGAACTTGCTGGTCATTGCTTAAAGACAAAATCAGATTTCTCGGAGAGATAATGGGAAAAGATTATGAGGATTTTAATTCTTTTTGGGCTCAAAATATCCCTCTTCATGGGAAATATAAGAACTATATGAAATGCTTGTAATTTCTGTTTAACAAATGACTTGTCTGCTTATCAATTAACACATATCTCAGACCTTCCTTTAAAGCTGTTCTTATTGTATGTGACAAGCGTATCACAATAATTTTTCATTGTTATATAAGGAATTTCTGTTTAACTATTGTGCAATTCTAAAAAAAATATTCTTGTTCTTGCCAAGTCATGTGACACCAATTGACACCTCTTCCAAAGAACACTACCAAAAAAGCACAATTTTTTATACTACTTTCAATATAAAAACATGTGGCATTCCCCAAGAGACCACATGTTTATTCTTCCTCCGCAATAATTGTCATGGTAACAAATCCGCTTTTCACCATTTAATGCATTCATGCTGCACGTAAGAGCAGTCATGGCATTTTATATCATACTGTCAAACTGTGGTGGCTGAAAAGAAATACCTAAATCTGGCTGTGTTTCACCAAATCATTTAACATGGCGCTTTATACTGGCGTGTCTATGCACCTTGCTATTGGTGAACTAAATCCCTAACAGTCAAATTAAATAAAATTGATTGGAAAAAAAATATCAAAGAAAGACTGGAGTATGTTTTTAAAGGAGTGTTAATGCATAATATTCTCAATCATTCTGCACAAAACTGATACCAGTCATGCGTTAAGTAATGTCTTTCGTAACTTGGTGAAACACTGCCCTGGTTCAAAGTACTGTACATGTAGGAAAGATAAATCACTTCTCATTTATGCAAGCTTCAATTTTGACCTTATCCTTTCCATGACTTCTCCTTCAATACTTCTTATCTAGAGTTTTTAAAAATGAGAAAATATAAAGGAATCTCCAGTAAAGTAAATCTTCCTGAAAGTGCATGAGGATAGAAATAGAAATTTGAACCACCAAATGACTGCGTTGCGAATTCAAGGATTACATGTATAGTGATTTGCTATGTTTAAAAAATACTCTAAATCAAGAATGCAAAGTGACATTGTACTGAGTAGGCTCAAGATGTTCAGTGCATTTTTTCTACATGTATCTTTAATTATAAGAAATTGAGTGCTCAATTTTCTGGAATATGGAGATGCGTATACGCACTCTCAAAATGTCACTTGATATTCTGAAGACACTGTACCTCTATGGCCCCTATTACAAAAGCGGGAATCTTTAACTTCACCCAGGACTCATCCATTGTTATTTAGACCCAAGCTATTCAAAAGTCAACCAATGGTCTAGATATGACTCTGGCAGTACTCTTTGCTATCTTTCACAGAGATTTAGACTTTTTTTCTTCATTTAGATGAGAATGTATGAAAAAGGCGTGTGTAGTAAAAAGAGAAAGTATTAGTTGCATCATAGTCATGGGAAGGCCCCATTGATTTAGTGAAGCAAGACTTATGAAAAACATGTTTTCCGTAAATCAGCAACTTGTTTTTTCTGTAAGTCTTAATAAGTGACCTTTGTGAATGTACAATGTAACGCACTGTACAGGGTCATTTGAAGAGAAAGTGATTCTTGTTTATCATTGCTAAACCAAGGTCTTATTTATTGTAGCAAAAATGTCAAACTGGTCAAAACTGGTCCAAAAATATTGGTCTATGCTAGACCTACTTAAAGCCCAAATACAGTTTTGGTAACGATTAAGAAATGTAAATTTTACGGGATGTTTATCATGACATATGTATCTTACACACATTTTGAGACCAAAGCATATTTTTTTATGAACTGATTCTGTTTGAAAGTTCGAATTTGACCGTTAAACCATATTTAGCTCGCTCTCTTGGTAATACGAATATTTTGCTTGTTATCAGGCATAAGGAAGGTTATTTATGAAATTTGACAAAAGAATGATCAAAAGGTATACACGAAAATTAAATTCTGAAATTTTCACCTGAATCTGTGCACGGGAAGGTGTCCTTTATCGCGAAAGAAAATATTGATTACGTGTCGGGGTACACGACGCTGAGATATTTTGCACATTTTAGGTTATAACTTTACCCAAACTCGTTCATTTTTCTCACAATCTTTTGTGCAACAATTTCATGATACTATTTTTCATTTTATAAAGATTTGAAGACAAAATGTGGCGATGAAAATATTCGCTTTTACCAAAACTTTACTTGGGCTTTAATGCAGTACTGGTATTTAAACCGGTTTTTGCAATGATTAGCATTGTTAAGTGATCATGCATTTAAGATGATGATCTACTTGTGTAAGGTGGAAAAGCTAAGGTCCTTGTTCTGAGGGTCCCCACGATTGAGTCTTATACAATATAGAAAGTTCTGGTCAGGGCGAACGATCTTACAAACGTCTGTTCTGGGCGAATGATCTTAAAAAGTGGGGTCAATCGTTTGTAAAGATGTCCTTATAGCTGGAATCAATAATAGGATTCCTGACGTCACAAGGTTTTGAGGGAAGACTGTGGTGTAATGATAGTCACAGACAACATGCATGGATTATAACCTCTGGCCTTCTGGAAGATCGGCTGCAGAGAAAAGGACTTGCTCATTTCATGTCACTAGTTGTCAGATTTAAAGCTAGAGGGTTTTCCCCGATCACGTCCCAGGGCTTGGGGCTTGGCTGTTATGACTCTCATTGCGAAGCAGAAATGTAGCTTGATTATTGATTTATGATTGTTCTTTACATCAGAGCACATCAGAAATAGATCAAACTCTTATGTTCTAAACCCTTGCCTGTTCTATTTCATCCACTTTCCTCCTTGTCTCGTCTTCCCCTTTTCCACAGGGGGTGGGCTGCGGCAGGGCTCGTGCCCTGCTTGATTGCTAGATCATTCATAAGGCTCTACTTATCCAATATTTTCTGCTAATTTTCTCTTAAATATTGTTATTTAATTTTTTTTTTAAAGCAAGCTGTCTGACCTATGTTATTTTCTACATTCAGATTGATGAAAAACACTACAAAGAATACCGTAAAAAAAAAGAAGAAATTATGCAGGCATTATATGTTGTCTCTGAAAATGGAATAAAGCATATTACTTTCACTTTTTTTACTGCACAGTGTGCCTACTGTATATACATGTAGGTTACATGTTTAACCTTACCTTATTTCAGCGCTAAATGTTGATTTTGAGAAGCCTAATACAGTGTGTGAAGTCACACTCACTCTCTAAGATACACGAGAAGATCTGTAAATATTGTAAATACTTTATCAAGCGGGTTCTAGCTAAGTTCAAATCATGTTAGCAAGAAATACAACCAACCAATGTTGTGCGACAATACTCCTATGAGGTCCTGCACACTACAGGAAGAAGAAGAAGAAGAAGTACTTTCACAGCCTAGGTTATGTAAACTTTCAATGATCTGGCACGGTTGAGATTTTTTAAAACAAAAACAATGTTGTACAAGACATTTTCCATATAAAGCATAAATAAATTTAGAGCCAGTACTTGACTATGATTTGGGAAATAAGTTTTCAGGATGGTGATAGATATTGATAACAATAAACGGAAAGACTTGTGATGACAAGGGGAATTTAAAAGTAGTTCAAAACTGGTAAAAACAAACCAAAAATTAAGCACAGTGATTTTAGTTGCAATGTCCTTTTCCACTCTAGCCAACACAGGTCAGTAGCACTACTAGTAGCATGTGTGACAGTATTTCTTTTTAGTTGTGACAAAGCCATTTTCTCAACAATTATTGGCTTACTACACTGTCATATTTGTCATTTATAGCTTTCGAGCATTCTTTTTCAAGTTTTGTCCAAAATACCACTTTTATAATGTATTCAAATTTTATGCACGTTTCTCTGTCAAACGTACAATGACAAACTATTTGTTCACCTGATATAAAAGAATCTTATTAGGGCAAACGTGAATAAATCTGAATACATTATGAAATGGGTCTTTTCTGTGAACTTTCATTTTCCAGTTGTTACCAAATCCATAAATTCTATTTTGTTTGCCTTGATGACGTCTTTAATGTGGTTTCCTTTCAATATGGACTATTTATCAATGGGGAATTCTCCATGTTGCTATCACAGATAATGCCAAAGAAGTTTCCAACTCCAGGATGCCCAAAAGTGGTGAAAATAAAAAACTTTGAGTCAGAATTAAAAACTTTTGAACATGATTTGTGATTTTGCTCAATTTTTATGCCTCCGCCACCGTAAGGTGGTGCCGGAGGCATTATGTTTTCGGGTTGTCCGTCCGTCCGTCCGTCCATCCGGACCTTGTTACCGCGATAAGTTCAGAACCGCTGGACGGATTTTGACCAAACTTGGCTCAAGTATGTATAAGCATAGGAGGATGAACTGATTAGATTTTGGGTTCAGTGGGTCAAAGGTCAAAGGTCACAGGGCCAAAAAACTTGTAAANCGGGCGAATGATCTTAAAAAGTGGGGTCAATCGTTTGTAAAGATGTCCTTATAGCTGGAATCAATAATAGGATTCCTGACGTCACAAGGATTTGAGGGAAGAGTGTGGTGTAATGTGAGTCACAAACAACATGCATGGATTATAACCTCTGGCCTTCTGGAAGATTGGCTGCAGAGAAAGGGACTTGTTCATTTCATGTCACTAATTGTCAGTTTAAAAACTAGGGTTTTCCCCCTATCACGTCCCAAGGCTTGGCTGTTTTGACTTTCTATGCAAAGCAGATATGTAGCTGTTGCTTAATTATTGATTTAAAAGTTTTCTGTTCATCAAAGCACATTAGAAATAGATCAAACTAGTTTTAAGCAACCATTTAATGCTCTTGTTCGTTCTATTCCAACCCCTTTTGGGGAAGTTGGACTGTTCTCCTACCCTGCTTGATTGTTGAACCTTTCATGAAGCTCTACCTATCCCATATTTTCTTCTCATTTTCTTTATTATGTTATTTAAAATATTACAAAACCAAGCCTTCTGACCTATGCTATTTTCTACAATGTACATTCAGATTAATGAAAAACACTACAAAGAATACCGTCAAAAAAGGAAATTATACATGCATTATATGTTAGATATCTCTGAAAATTGAATAAAGCATACTACTTTCACTTTGTTACTGCACAGTATGCCTAGTGCATGTAGGTTACATTTTTAACCTAACCTTATTTCAGTACTAAATGTTGATTTTGAGAAGCCGTATGTTTTCACAGCATAGGTTATGTACACTATCAAGGATCCGATAGTTGGTAATTTTTTAAACGGAAACAATGTTGTCCAATGTATTGGTGACATTTTAAGCATAAATGAATTTAAAGCCAATATCGGGTACTTGAAAAGAACTTTGATTCGGAAAATAAGTTGTCAGTATGGTGATAGATAAAGATAACAATATAAAAAAACGGAAAGACTTGTGATGACAAGGGGAATTTAACAAAGTAGTTAAAAACTGGTTAAAACAAAAATAAAAGCCAAAATTATTTTAGTTGCAATGTCGTTTTTCACTCAAGCCAACACGGTTAGGTATTTGGACAGTGCTATTTTTTAAGTTCAGACAAAGCCATTTTCTGAACATTCATTGGTTAAGTATATACTCGCATATATTTGTCATCTATAGCTTTTGAGCATTCTTTTTCAAGTTTTGTGCAATAGACCACTTTTGTAATGTATTCAAATTGTATGCACGCTTCTTTGTCAAATGTACAATGACAAACTATTTGTTCACCTGATATAAAGGAATCTTATTTCAATAGAAGGAAGGTGTGTAGCATACATTGGTTGTTGCTAGGTTGGTCAATTTACAATGTTTGTCCAACCTAGCAACGTTAATGTATGCAAGCAGCATTCTGACTTTTGTACTCTCAATACATTTTGACAGCTGAATGCATACATGTAGTTCGTCTTAGGGCAAACGTGAATAAATCTGAATACATTACGAAATGGGTCTTTTCTGTGAACATTCATTTTCCAGTTATTACCAAAACCCTAAATTCTATTTCATTTGTCTTGATGACGTCAAAGAAAGTTGACCTATTGTGTTTTCCTGGTTGGCTGTGTTTTCTATAATGTGGTTTCCTTTTAATTTTAACCATTTATCAATGGGAATTCTCCATATTGCCATCACAGATAATTTGGCAATATAAGATTTTTTAAAAAGTCAAGCAAAAAAGATTACATGCCTAGATTGCTTAAAAAGTTGAAAGCTTTTAGGTAAGCAACCCCTTAAAAACAATTTGAAATCAAATAATGATTAGAAAACATAGAAATGACAAAAACAAAAATATAAATTTACATCCACAACACATTGAGCACATGCAAGTTACCAAATCAAGGATGCCCAATAGTGGTGGAAATAAAAACTTAAAAACTTTTGAACATAATATGTGATTTTGCTCAATTTTTTCAGTATTAATTATATTTTATATTTATTCATTCACTGAAAGCACATCAATATCTTTGAGGGAGGGGGAGGCGGAGTTCCCCTTTAAGCTCTGAACTAATTTCATATTTTCTCCTCATTTTTTTTCCCATCATGTCATAGTTGGTGTTGACAGCATCTTCCACAAACGTAATTCAATTTAAATTTCAAATATACCATCGGTTTGCCTGATGACGTCAAAGAAAGTTGACCTGTTGTGTTTTCCTGGTTGGCTGTGTTTTCTATAAAGTGGTTTCCTTTTTCATTTTGACCCTTTATATTGCTTTGTCTCTGGACTGAAAAGAACTTAGGCATAGCCATAGGGAGTTTTAGTGAAGTGAATAGACCAGCCTACATTCATAAAAAAGTAGTTCATATTTTCACCCTTTCAATCAATGTTGTTATGCTGTGGCACAATCAATTAAAGGGCAGTGAATCGAAATATACTAGTTTCTTTTTGAAAAATCCAAATCTATTCCTTTATTATTGATTTTGTGCAGGTGTTGTAGACCTATGTGTTTTGTATGTTAGGCAAATTTGGTAGTAGAACATCCAGATGATTTTTCCAATTTGCTTTATTTTGCAGAATTGGATTTTCCTTTTTAGAGGTGAAAAAATGTCCCAAACTAATTATTCAAGCTCCCTTTCAATTTCCAAAGACGGCATGCAATTTCAAGAAACGACCACTTAGGGATACCAGTTTTCAGGCAAAAGCCCGAAATTATAAATAAATTGGTTGTATAAACATACTTGTAGCTTTATGGGGGTGTTATTCAAAATCAACTGTAAATCAATTGCAACTTTGCATATTGTTACACGCATTTAGTAAGACACGCACGTAACAGTGATTTTGATTGGCTCGTTCCGATCACCTGCAACTTGCTATCAATTGCAACTTTTGAGCAACACCCCCAAATATCCCTTGACTTCTTCTGTCCATACTGTGATCACAGGGAAATGGAATTTTTGACAGGTGACTTCTACAGTGTATTTGCCCTCAGTGGAGAGCAATATAGGCATGGACCTTTCTCCTAGGTCCATGATATAGGTCACCATTTAAAACAGGTGTCCACCATGAAAAGGGTTGATATTAAGAAGTTGAAATGTTACGGTATGATGACAATCAACATAATTTGAATGGGTACTGATTGATCTGTTCAAAGCATTCAGGTGCAGGCTCCTCCAAATACAGTAAAAGTTGGAATACATTGCTTATATGTTATCACTGTATTAAAACTCTAGAGATGCAATTACAGTGGGATCACTTGGCCATATTCATTTGTCTGAGCTTTGTAGTGATATGATAACAGGTAGCAAAATATTCTGACTTGCACAATTATAATAGTTTATTATACAGGGATTTATAAAGCGCAATTACTATACTAAATCTATTCAACTATGTTAGTCTTTGTGGGTTGCCTAAGGTACATGGTCGGGGAGTTAGCAGAAAATATCTGTTTTTAAATTTAGATTTGAAGATACTGAAAGATGGAAAGTTCCTGATGTTCACTGTATGTTAATAATAATTATGATAATAGATTCAATTTATAATGCGCACGTATCCACTCTGCTAAGTGCTCAAGGTGCTTTGCATTATCATTACCCTGGCTTTAGCCCGGCATACACCGGCCAGCGCACATGGCATTTCAAGGAATAAATATTCCTACATGTTCATACAAATGCCCTCTGAAACAAGTGCAGGGAATAATTTTCCTGGTATTGCATCGCAATTTGCTATGCGTTTTAGCATGATTGCTTGCTATTGTATATTAACTTTTCCACATAGAACTGTACAGTAAAGTGCTGAAAAAGTTTCCTCAATCTCCAAAACTGCTAATCAACTGTGAAAAATTAAAATTGTTCCCTGAAGTTTGAGACTTGAATCATGAACCTATCATGCTTGAAAGAACCCCTCAAATCTATCTCATGTATCCTTAGTCAAATAAGACCGGGAAATGATAAATAGTTTGAGCATAGTTCATTTACACGCATGCACATCGTGGTCAGCTAGCAGAACTGTATCTCGATGATCTGGTTTTTAGACTTGCCTGGGAAAGACCAAGGTCAAAGGGCAGTCTTTCTTTTCAACACCATTTTATTGTGTCTGGACAGCGGTCCTTACCAGCTTCTCAGTCCCACTCAGCTAGATCTTGAAGTGAAAAGGAACAGATTTGTTTGCAAACATCTTTGGGTTAATACTGTTTGGCACCATGTACAATCAACCATTCTGACCACATAATTATATGATTTTTATTGTGTCTTTCCTAGCTTCTTAGTCCTCCTCGGATAGATCTTTAAAATAGGCAAAAATAAAAAATTGTTTGGATGCCATCAAATGCTATTTTTAGAAAAATAGCCTCGGTTGTTCGGAATTTCTTTTAATCATTATTTTTCACACAATTCATTATAGAAAATAAGACTTGGAAAGGAATGAAAAGCTGAAGACTATCTGAAAATGACTTTTCAGGTTGTATTCCACATGTTTATTCATAATTTGTCAGTTTTTCAATTTGAGTAAATCATAGAAAAAGAATGTTTAGGTTGGGGGCATTTTCAGAGCACTAGTTGGGGTAAATTGCCAGTAGGTCCATTACCATCTCGTCCAATGACCGTTTCGTCCAGACGCGCTTCGTCCAATATTACTTGGTCTATAAACATTTCGTCCAATAAACACTTCGTCCAATTGCCGCTTTGTCCAATATCCCGCTCGTCCAATAGCCATTTCGTCCAATA
>BQKZ01006527.1:28206-38974 GCA_036244855.1 Temnopleurus reevesii | reverse complement strand
CTCTCTCTCTCTCCCTCTCTCTTTCCATCTCTCCCTTACTCACTGTCGCAACCACCCCCTCCCCTCGCCCCCCTCCCCTCGTCACCTTTCCACAGGAACCACACACCTGGTTTTCTTCTTCTAATAGTTTAAGAGTAAGACTTTTCATTAGTCCAAGCTAGCATAGGATCAATATTAGCAGAGGTTCTCGAGAACTAGATGCCGGTAAGTGTTGCTTTTTTAATGTAAGATTCAGGCTTGCGAATGTTTTATGTCATTCTTATTTGTTTCCAAGGTGCATCCGACTTCTACTCCAGTTGCCCAATCCCACCACACCCCAACCTCATCGCTGTACGCTCCTACTACGACCATGCTATCTTCAACGGATGCTCCTATAGACATGCAACCTTCGTCTGGCCGAGAACCAGCAAGACGTCGTAGGAGACGTACGAACATCGTGGACACTGGTAACAACACTTCGATCAATCACGATTCCACTGCGATGGACGGGAATCTTCTCGTCATGGACTGCGATGAAGGAAGTGGGTGTTATGAGATCACGTGTGTCATCATGAACATAGGAACGAAGAAGAGTTCGGTCTACGATAGCGCGTCGATCATTGTGACGTCACGTTTTGATGTTGGATTGTTTCTGGATATGAATGTCGAGGTAAGCCTAACCGCTTTCATTTTATTTTGTGAAAAGACACTTTCACCCTCATTCATGATATGAAATTCGAAGTATGTAAAAGATGTATGTGACAGATATTTTAAACCAGTGGGATCTATCACTATACTCATGATACTTCTGACGTGTTCTACGGAGTTGATACAAATTCAACGTGACTGATGCGAATTCGATCATTTGATCTCATATACGAATCCATGCGAGTTTATACGGAATATCAATTGCATGATTTTTTATGCTAGGTAGATAATAATTGAAATAATTCTTGCCTTATCCCAGCATACATAAACACTGATTGGCAGTGCTTTACCAAGGTGGTATGAAAAAAATACAGGCATACTCATCGGGTATGAATTGAACCCACGACCTCCTGATGACTAGATAGACAAACCTGTCTAGTCATAATAACGAGAAGTAACGAGAGCATAATTGGATAATATCTCATTACTGCAGTGTAACAATTTTTCGGAAAGAATAATTATAACGATGACGTGTGATTGAGAAAGGAGAGGTCTACCAATAGGCTGAGCTTGTAATGAATCCCTCGGGAAATATATGATAATACAGTGGAAACTCTGCATTATAAAGAGATCTCATATAACGAAACATCTGATATGAAGAGGTGAAAATTTGGTTCCAGCTCTTAATAACTTACTGTTTTTTAACTCTGCTGTAAAGAGATCACTGCTATAACAAGGCATTTTTGATGGCCCCAAGCACCTCGTTATACCGAGTTTCCACTGGAATACTGAAGTTCATCACTGTTGCCCTGATCGAGGCATGCAAATCGGTTTGAGATGTTTCTTGAGAATGATGAGTGATTTGATGATGCAGAGAGATGCGGGGAGATTATTCTAAAGTCTTGAGGCCAAGGACTAAAGTATGCTACTTAGTATAGGACCATCACTTAAATTTATTATTAGATTTTACGCTGTTTTCATGTTTTTACTCAGATAAACAGGACAAGTGCTGCCATCGTTTCTCGCGCACAAGTGACGGTGTTTGGTAGCTCATATGAAAGTCTTCAACTTACAGACAATATCACCTTAACTTCAACGGTAATATAGTCATCTATCTATTCATTCATCTATCTATTTATTTATTTCATTGCTATACTATTATTTAAATTCATATCGTGTCGTTCTTTTGGAAGTATTGTTTTATTGTTCATTTAATTTATAGTGATATGCAGGCACCGAAAAATTATCAACTCGCTTAAATAATATCGCTAAATCGCTTGATAACAGTAAGAATTTGCTGGGAAAACCTATAAAGGTTTTGACTTTCAAACAATTCTTACAAATTTATTACATTCCGAGCATTTGTTTTCGCGCAGAATGAATGATCTAACTGTTATATCGGTTGAGAATAAGCGGAAATTTGTTGAGATAACCTATTATTCATTTTTAATATAAATTTGATCTATTAAGGACAATTATTTGCTGTGTTTGTTGTAGGCTTCTACTAGATTGGTTGCATTCAACCAAGTTCAGATGGAAGATCGTACCAAGCTACACCCTTACCAACCTGCTGGGATCCCACGGAATAACATTTGGATTATCATTGTTGCGTGTGTGTTGGGTGGCATGGTCATCCTAGCTGCTTCCAATGGTATACTGTACAAGGTGGGTAGAAAGAATTGAATGTCTCATAATGTTAAAGGGCCCAGGTCCATTTACGAATGACCCCACCCATCCGAGTATTTTTCAGAACTCGATCGGTCTTATTTTGAGCACTCTTTTTGGTTAGCACTCAGCTTTATTCGATGGTGATTCGATTGGTCACTCTGTTCTGATTCATTTTGGGAGATTTCAAAATCAAATCTGTCCAAATCCAAATCGGAAGAACTTGACGCTGGTGAAAGATGTTTTTTTTTAATTTTTTTTTACTGAGGCTCTCGACATTCCTGCTCATTTTAAAGTGACAATTTGTACTTGCCATCCCTGAGAGTATCCTAAGTCGGGATCTTGAGCCTTCATTGCTAAAATAATGAAATAAGGCCACAAGGCGTGGGGTATACATTTCTTTTTCTATCTTGTCAGCGCCTTTGTGGTATAGAAATTGAGTCCGAGTGAGCAAAACATTTATTGAAGACACTCCCTCTTTCTCCCTCTTTCATTTAATTTTCAGGCCATTGTGAGGAGAGCATTAAAATTCACAATTGATCAGCTCCTAGTTGCCATTTTTTTAAGATGCGCCAGCAAGTATCTCAGTCAAATATTTTGATTTGTGTTTTGGACATGATAATTCTCACATCAATTAAAGAATATAAACATATCGTCAGCGTTTTCATGAACCGGCCTATATATACGGGAGCTGCTGTTTGAATACGTAGAAACCCCGACATAGCGTCAAGTATAATGTCATACCACTTATATTCAATAGCATGTTATTTCAATAGCATATATTTCAAATGAATTGTTACGACAGGTTCGTGCAACCCCCTTTGCCAGTTGTAGGCCGGTTCGTAAATACGCTGACGATATTTTACTATTTAAGGTTATTTTTTTATATTGGTGTTGCTTGGAAGTGCCATTTTTAATTCTCTCCAATTTTTTGTTAATTTTCAGATGGGATTCTTTAAGCGTAAGCAGATCGGACTGGAGCCTGCTCAAAAGGTATCAGTTCGAAAGAAACCAGACAGAATGAGCCTAAGACAGCGAAGCGTAGTTTTTGATGACTGACACGAGTGTTTTTGCCTCCTGAAATCCCTATAATTATACTGCAAATATCAAAATAATAATGAAAGATTTCTATATAGCGCATAACGCAATCATGCGGAAGTTCCTATGTGCTGAGCAGAATATAGACAAAGAGGAAGAAATCAGATTAACTGGGATTATCACTAGATTTTAATGATCTCTCATCGTATGATTTTGTTGCAGTTTTAGGTACAGTGAACAGTGATCTTTTACTAGAACGTAGTGATCTCTCAGGTTTATATTGAATGAGTAATTCTGTGAGATATATAAGTGCTCACTTATGCGCACACCCAGGATTTTGATACCCGGGGGACTGAGCACAAATTTGGCGCCCCCCTTCCCGACTGAGCTGACAAAAAAAGGTCTTCACATCAAATTTGGCGCCCCTATCAGAAATGTTGCGCCCCCCGCCTTTCAACGTTTTGGCGCCCCCTTATATGCACTTTTGGCCATCAAATTTTGGCGCCCCCTAGCTCTGACCGGGCAAATTGAATATAGTATCTCTATTATCTCTGGACCAGGGGGACTAGCGCCCCAAAGGCCCCCCCCCCCCCCACGGTGCGCGCATGTCACTGATAAAGACATTGATAGGCTAGGGAGAGCAATTTAAACTTGCTATTTCAACAATGAGTCAAGCTACACCAGAAATTGATGAACTGACTTCAAGCATAATATCGGTGGTGAACAATAATTTTTATTATATTTCTGTGTTACATATTTGAAGCAAAATATTTATGTATAATATTATGTCGATTAAATTCTTTTAATAGAGAGAATACAGCGTAGTTTTATCGTTGATATGTTTCCAATCATTTTCTGGCATTGTACGATAACGAAGTACTACGGTTGCGTCATCAGCGTAAGGCCCCGGTCACATAGAGGCCCGGAAGCAACAAGATCCAACATCACAGTTAACCGCCTCAGAACAAAGAGTCGTGTTGAATTGTGTTGCTTCCGGGGCCCTATGTGACCGGGGCTTTACACTCTGTTTTAGTATACTATAGAAACACATAAAAAACATTACCCTTTTTCCATAAACATCAGGACAGTAGTTGCCTTATTTTGTATCTAGTAGCCATGACAAAAGTATCAATATTTTTTTGGTAATGGGGGGGGGGGGGGGGGGGGGAGGAAGGTTTTTGGGGGGGGGGGGGGGGGGGGGGGGCTTGGACACTTGGTAGTTGAATAATCATTATCATGGAAGTCCGATATATAGGATCTAATTAGGTCTTGTTAATTTGTTCAAAATACGAATTATGACGTTGATGTCTTGCCATAAATTCGCTTTTTCTATTGGTAACTTTGCCAAATTGCATCTGAGGCAATTCCCAACACTGTACCTCGTGGGACATCGCACGGTTACTAGCAATATCTTCCTTCCAACTCTTCGCAACGCTGATGGCGACGAGAAAGTACGCAGTCAATACTGCCATATGGTGAATTGTATATGGGACAGCTTTACACATCTCGCTTGTTTTTAAATACTCAACTCTTTCTTCAAATATTTTTACATCTCAACTAGCAAATAATGTATCAAAAGGAAATCAGCATTCGAAATAATTTTTGCTGATCTCTATCCTACCCATGGCTTCAATTTCCTTCAGCAAGAAATTTATCCACATTGTGCTGCACTCAAACCAGGTGAGGTGAATGGGTACCGGTAGGAAGAAATTCCTTGAATGCAGTGAGCGCCGAATGGTAGTCATGCTATAGCCGGGTAATAATGCACAGAGCGCTTAGAAACACTTCGTATTAAGCGCTATATAAATGTTGTGTATTATTACTTTTTATGTACAATTTCGATAAAAAAGTCATGTATTTTAGAAATATGATTCTTCTATGATAATTTATTGTTGTTGATGTTGATGAACGAGCTCATCCATTGTGTGATGGTTGTAAATGTTATTTAAATTTGGTTCTTACGTCTGTTGTGAGTATTATTACCATAATCGTAATTCATTACCATTTGATTTTCTGNAATTGTGTTGCTTCCGGGGCCCTATGTGACCGGGGCTTTACACTCTGTTTTAGTATACTATAGAAACACATAAAAAACATTACCCTTTTTCCATAAACATCAGGACAGTAGTTGCCTTATTTTGTATCTAGTAGCCATGACAAAAGTATTGATATTTTTTTGTAATAAGGGGGGGGGGGGGGAGAGACTTGGACACTTGAGTAATCATGTATGTCCGATATATAAGATCTAGTTAGGTCTTGTTAATTTGTTCAAAATACGAATTGTGACGTTGATGTCTTGTCATAAATGTGCCCATTTTCGTGGTTACTTTGCCATATACTGCATCTATGCATGCATCGGAGACAATTTGTCACACCAGGGGCCGGTAACATAAAAGAGATACGACATATTTTGCCATTAATCGTATCTCTATGGTACATGTTTTGCCATAGACTTACGATAAATATTTATCGCAAGTTTAATTGCATCTTTTATGTTACAGGCCCCAGACCTAATGTAATGTACACATCTCATTTGTTTTTAAATACTCAACTCTTTCTTCAAATATTTTTATATCTCAACTCGCAAATAATGTATCAAAAGGAAATCAGCACTCGAAATAATTCTTGCTGATCTCTATTTGGTAGCTTATTTCGTCTTTCAACCTGTCCCCATGCCATACAATGATGCAATAATCAAGTATAGGTAAAATCAGAGAATTATATAAAGTGTATAAAGTGTATATATTTTAATCTTCTTGTAATACCTACTTTTGTATAATACAATGTTGATACAAAAGTCATGTATTTTAGAAATATGATTCTTCTATGATAATGTATTGTTGTTGATGTTGATGAACCAGCTCATCCATTGTGTGATGGTTGTAAATAATATTTAAAGTTGGTTCATACGTTTGTTGTGAGTACTATTACCATAATCGTAATTCATTACCATTTGATTTTCTGCAACAAATGTACTAAGTTATTCAAATCTTTTTTTTTTTGAAGAAACTATATCTGTTGATTTACATACTGTATTTCGAATTCCTTGCAAAAAATTACCGATACATGACAGTTTGTTTCAAATGCTTAAACACGATATATTTTGTATGAAGATTGCGTATGGAAAACAACGGAAATTCAAAAGAAAATCTGTAAAAATGAAGCGCTTCTGATATTTAAATGTTCCTAATCTTTTAAATTCTTTGTATTGGAAGAAATCGTTTTCGTGTTTTTTTTTTTGTGGTAAAAAAATTGAAATCAAGAATGTATCATTACAAACAGGCTTTCTTTATTCTAATGCTATTTCTACTATCTGCTCTGTTGTAAATTTTGTACATAGTTGTTATTATGTTTTGACATTGTTTCCTGCTCTATGATTTTTGCCATGGTGGCCCACAAGTGTTACTTTTATCTGGTCACTAAACTTCTTTTTCATTCATTGATTACAACGTTCTCTTTTCCAATAATGTTAGATGATTGTAAAGCTTTTTTATGTTTGTGTACCATGGAGTTAATAAGGAATAAAGATCCGCTCACTTTGTAGCCTTCGTAATCGTAAACAAGATGGTCTGGAATTAAACATCAGTCTCGTTCCCGTTTTTACAAATTTACGATGAGGAAATCTTACTGTGCTCCCTTTATACAAGTCGCTTTTGGTTGTTGAAAAACACACTAAAATGCCAACAAGGAGTCTGGGGAATAAAATGTAAATCATTTCCATAAAATAAAGTGGGTCATGGATAATAAAGCCGTACGCCGTGTATTCAACTGTGCGGACACAACAATCACAAACCGGTTCTGGTTTGAATAGCATTACAGAAGACCATCGAATTGGCGTTCGACTTAATTTTACGGAAATGGTTTATATCGTGTTGAGGGCTAAAATTAAAATAAATGTTTATATAGAATCGTGTCGAAGATTTGATATGTAGAGGGCCTTCATTGAAACAGGGGTCTGTGATCAAGGCATTAAAATTGTATACGTGTCGATGAATGGGTAATTCTATGAGGTAATTGATGTGTATTTTTGTGTGTATGTATAGGCATATGTAGGCACTATGAGCAGAAGGGACAAAGGACTTGGACAAAGTGAGCAACTTCATTTAAGCATTCACAATAGCTTCATGATCACAAAAGAGAGTCCCAGTTGCGACTCTTGTTCAACATTCTTCCACAGAATAAAAAAGAGTAAAACCTCTTGCCCATCTAGCTATATTTTTAATGATTGAATAGGTTTTCTCTGGTTTTTTTCAACCTAGGGAAAAGAGTTCGGCATACGGTATTCCAAGTAAATCTTCATGTACATATACGTCTGACTGATTTAAATCATGTTAATTGCCGAGTTTTATAATATGTGACTATGTTAAACACGATATGGGCTGTTTCCGCAGGAATTAGGTCGTGAGGAGGCAGAGATGGCCGGTTCCGATTTCAACAGCATTATAAACGAACATTGCGTTCGACCTGATCTTTCGGAGATGGTTTATATCGTGTTGCTATTAGTGTAAATAGTTATGTTTAAGTTTTTATTACTATATAATACACAGTGCCGAGTTTTGCTACTGTATATGCTCATGCAGTAATGTATTTCTTAAACACGATATGGGCTGTTTCTGCGGGAATTGAGTCGAGCGGAGGCAGAGAAAGGCCGTTCCGATTTCAACAGCATTACAAACGACCATTGCAATCGACTTGATCTTTCGGAGATGGTTTATATCGTGTTGCTATTAGTGTAAATAGTTGTTTTAAGTTTTATTAATATATAATATACACTGTTGAGTCTTGTTACTGTATATGTTCATGTACTTTTTATCATGCAGGACCCCTCGTGATACCAACATCTTGTTGAGAGGGCATCCTGCTAAAATATTGATCAATAAATAAATAAATAAATAAATATGGGCTGTTTTCTTTGTCCCAGGCTTTTGTCCCTTCTGCTCACAGTGAGATCTCAGGTGCGACTCTTGTTCAACATTTTTTTCCACATAATAAAAGGATAAAAATTTCTTGCCCCTCTAGCTATTGTTAATGTTGAATATGGGCTGTTTTCTTTGTCCCGACCGCTGTCACTTTAGCTCACAGTGAGGCACAAGTGGGTTTGGTGGATGGGCGCTGGGATCAATGTCCTCGGGTGAGATGGTAGACAGAAAAAAAAAGAGTCTCCATTGAGACAGGGATGGAGCATCGAAGCGGTACTCTACGGAGCCCACCAGGTGACATGCGAAAAAAAATCACGTATCATTGCGTTCCCTCGTAATGATTTATTGCTAGGGAACGCAATCAGGGGCGGATCCAGGATTTTGTAAAAAGGGGGGGGGGGCGTGGCACATGTGTCGATTTGTTCCGAAAAAATGGAAATTAAATATTCTTAAGTACGATTTTCTGACATCTAATACCAAATCAAAAAAAATATATATATGTATATAAAGTGATTGATATACCGCCTAATTCCCGCTCGTTTTCCTCTTTTTCCATTGTTTTCGCCGAAAAATAGGGGGAGGGCGCGCACGGGACGCCCCCTGGATCCGCTACTGGCAATAATTATTGCGAGGAAACACAATATCATTGCGAGGCCGAACGCAATGATATTGCGTGGGAACGCAATAGAATCCGTGCAATTTTTCTCGCATGTCACCTGGCGGGCTCCGTTTTCACTTCCCTCCCTTATAGCTTAGCTTCGTTTAACATGTTTAATTTCGCAACTCGTTTGCGCTTGTGTATCTCTTTTCATTTCTTCTCTTGAATATTCTCCCTTTTTCGTTTCGTCATTTTTATTCCTTGCCTCTTCATTCTCATTCTATTTCCCTTCTCTTCTGCTCCCGTGCCTATTTTACTCCCTCCCTCTCATCTTGTGAACATTCCCTATCATACATTTGGAAATGCTTAATTCATCCTGTCGTTCTCCCTTCCATCCCTGTATCCCCTTCCTTTTTACATCCGGCCTCTTCTTTCATCTCTGGCTAGCATCTCCAAATTTCTTTCACCTTCTCCGTGCATGTAGTCTATTCTTTCTTCTCCGCACCCTCATCTGCACTTATCAGCTCTTGGAGGGGGTGTGTGTGTGTGTGTGTGTGTGTGTGTGTGTGTGTGTATGTGTGTGTGTGTGTGTGTGTGTGTGAAGTAGAAGTATTTGAAAGATTTTTGTAATCATTATTAGTAAATAAAAAAAAACGCAAACGCAAACTTGTTTATAGCTTCTGACAAAGCATCTGACCATCGGCGATAAGGATCGTGATATCAATGAAAATTCATAACTTTTTGTCCAATTTCGCTAAATTTTTCCCAGTTTGAAAATTGGGATGTTCCCCCTAAAGGAGCTAACGAGCAAAATAATAATGCTAATTGAAAAATTGCTTGTTCATTACATTCCATAGGCACCCTTCTGTGCGTTCGGGGAGCAAATAGATATTAAAAAAAGGGAAAGGAAAGATAGAAGGTCACTAGCTAGAATTTGATCTGGCGCTCCCAATTTAAGTCCCCTCCCTCTCCCCGCAGAGAGTTGGTTACCTAAAAGATGTCGACAAATAAACAACCCCGACCCCCCCCCCCCCAAAAAAGGCAATCATCTAAAATTTAGCCTTTAACGCCTTTATAAGTAATGACTGCCCCCATCTGAACTGGGGGCTGCTGACATTTCTGCAGTTCTCCAGCAAAGGGAGGAATTCAACGAAGTATAAGAAGAAGAAGAAGACAGGGAAGACATGTACACGATTACAAGTAGAGCTTAAAGGATAATTATCTAATCTTTGAGGGTGGATAATAGGCTAGTGGGGAGTCCACTTGTACCTTCCTGTCATTCTAGAACTTCAGATTTGACGATATTGCTCATCTTTTTTTTTAATGGGGACAGTCAAAAAAGGGCATGTCAAACAATGCATAATATATGTTTGATATGTGTGCACAAATCACTTGCAGCAGAGGATGAGTGTTATGAACCACAAACGTAGAGGGCAGCAACAGTCTACGTTTGGCCTTTCGGGAAATCCCCATTTTCAACACGCGCCTAGCCTGCCTTCGATCAACTATACAAACTTCACACATACACACACGTACACGGCGAGAATACTAGTCTAGAATGTAAGTCGCTGTCACTCTCCAGGCATAGCCAGGGGAATTCTGTGGACTTCGAACGGATATCGCGGATAAAGGGGACAGGAATTTGGAAATAAAGCATTTCAACCTAATTATATCAGCGAGTTGTGGCCCGAGTTGTACAACTTAATTCAACTCTAGACTCTATCGTACTCTACCATTTAGCCTCAGCCTAAGCCCAGGTAAGCCACTTTCAATCGTTATTCCAGCCTGCATACTGCCATTGTCTGATTTGTGTACGTATTATCAAAGAGCGTAGCGAAGAGGGCTCATTCACCGAATAATACACATAAAAAGCTGTCGTACGCACAGACCATAGGGCTTCCATTTCGGAGAATACACGCTC
>BQKZ01006527.1:0-16220 GCA_036244855.1 Temnopleurus reevesii | reverse complement strand
TTACTTCCTGTTTTTCAAGACATCAAATTTAGATTTAAATGTGTTAAATGTACCATTCTAGAGGTTAGTATGAAATGAATTAGATTATGAAATTGTGACAGTAAAATAAAATGGGAATATCTGTCATAAAAAGTGAACTTACATTGATATGATTTCAAGATGGTTGTCTTCCCCCTTTTTTTTCTTCACGTACATGTAAATAAAAAGAAATTGCGCTGATATCATAGAACACAGAGTAAATTGGATCAGAATTTTTGTTGGAAATTGACCTTTATGAAATGGAAAATGTCTGTATTCTTTAGGACTGCAATATCTTGATATTGAAAAACTGGTGAATATTTCATGCCATGTTTTTCTCTTATTATTCAATATATCCCCGTCAAAATAAAAGATAATGATATTAAAAGTAATAATAATAACGATACCTGAATCTTATTTCGGACACTTGCCATCAAAATTTAAATCTCAAGTATTATCTAAAAATTTTTGTCTATTTGTAGTGCATTTCAAAAATTATTATGAATCACTGTATAGTATTTATAGACATTCTCACACATTAAGATTTTGTTATTTAAATAATTATCAAATCAAGCTTTCTGCCCAATTTTACGACATTCAGATTGATGAAAAAACAACCAAGATTGCAAAAATGAAGAAAATTATACAGGCACTAGCGAGATATTTATGAAGATTTAACGAAGCGTAGGCCAGACCGTCATTTTATTGCTGCACAGAGAGCCTGTGTAAGTGATATAATTTTTTTTTGTATAAAATTTACTTGTTTAAAGAAATAAATAACGAGAACTGCTGAAACTGCTTATCCGATAATGGAGAGCTGTGGAGTAAAATAAAGTAAAAAAAAATCTTGAGCTTTCGATCCTAGCAGAATCTTAATTATAAGCAAAATGACTAAAGCACTAAATATTATTTTGAAGCCTTATATTTTCACAGCTTAGTTTATGTACACCAACAGTCATTTAGATAGCAGTTAGAAACTGGCAGTTGGGAATTTTTCAAAATTAAAAAAAAAAAACAATCTTGAACAATGTCTTAATAACTATTTTTTTTTCACTCTCTCTCTCTGAATGTAGACCAACTTCCTTCTGCTCCAACATCTCCTGGTGAGTTGTATGCTATTTCTATTCTTTAAATACAAATTATTTGGCATTTTAATTGCAGACCTGCCAACCAAAAATTGTATTCTTAGGGGGTGTTGCTCAAAGGTTGCAATTGAATCGTAAGTTGCAGTTGATCGGTACGCGCCAATTTATCAAAATCTTGTTAAATGCGTACATCACGCGCGAATGAAAATGCACGTTACAATTTGCGAAGTTGCAGTTGATTTGCAGTTGATTTTGAGCAACACCCCCTTAGTGTATTACATTAATTTTGGATAAGGGGTTTCAAACTCAACAGGTAAATCAATTGTTTGAAACATAAAATACAAAGGTGCTCCAACCTGACGTGAAAACCCTTAGCTTTTCAGCAGACAATTTTCATCAGAAAACCAGATAATAATATGCCAGTACAATTGTTTACCATGCACTAAAAGCATTTGTTGTGGTAATGAGGGTCCTGAATAGACAATGTCATTGGAAAATTACATTTTCCATGGAGACCGGTGTGATGCATTATGGCATCATGATGTTGTGTTTTCATTCTGTATTCATAGACATCTACAGATCTTAGTAAGTGAAAGAGTATAGAAAAAAAATAAGAAATACAATTTTTGGTTGGCACCTTGTAGAGATACTGAGCCGAAAAGCAAACTCTACTGAGATACCAACCATTCCGGAATATGCATGATTTCAAAATGAAAGTATGAATAGTGCAACAGATATCAAAAGTGGGAGCAAACTTGGCAATGCTCAGTCATTTATGTGTAAAGAAACCATTGAATTAATTTGAAAATGCACTGCATGCATATTGAGGAATGGTTGGCATCTCTGCATCTGTCATGTTTATGACCTTTTCAATTGAATTCAAAATAACATTTATTATTTTCCTTCAACAACAAAAATAAATCAATGCTGTACAGTATAGCAATTTACAATCAAATGATAGGGTAATTAGAACATGAATTATTGAGGTAAACAATTTGAAGGAAAAGGGCGCAGATCCAGAAGCGGAGCTTGTGTTGGATGCGCCAACAAATACAACAAAGGGAATACAATACATACTTTATAGAATAAGAAAAACAGAGAGGGAGTTCAGGAGAGAAGGAAAGAAGGCTGCAACAGTCCATCATATAGTTCGACATTTGTAAACAAACAAGATATAAAATTGTTCTTTAGGAAACACATCTTACATATAATGCCCATCATGGTAAGATGTAGTTGGGTCATTCACATCAATTCAGTGACGTAGGATGCAGCCATTGATTCATTTGGTGCGTCATGTAGCCCATTGGTTGTCTCATACATGTATGTTGATCACTTTACCTTCAATGTGAGCAAAAGGGACAAAAACACCAACTTCCATGGAAACATTTAAAATAGATATATGCCTACTGAAGAAATATCCTTCCCTCTTATTCTGCAGAGATATGTTGAACACGTGTCCCCATGTTCAGTAAATGAAAAGGGAAACTTCTTTGAATATTCCGTGTTCATGCAGCTATTGTGAAGGCTTGAATGAGGTTGATCACTTTGTAGTTCCCTTCAGTTTGCAGTGCTTGGTTCATGAATAATTACAAATTAACGAATTCTCATATTTTTTGTTGGGTTATAGATTTTATGAAAATATATTGTTGACCTTCATTGTCGGCAAATGGTCCATTATTGAAGAGACACACTTGTGCATCATTTGAGAACTTCTTACATTGGACAAGTGACACACCATTTTCAGGGGTTATCCACTGGACCATAAAGCAGATGTGCAAACTGTTCCAGAACATGCATGAACTACATTTTTAAATGAATTATAATGAATTTTAATGAATTCAAGGCTCTGGTCATTGTTTTACAGTCTTCTCTCAAAGTTTATTTCAGACTTTGTATTATTCACATTTTAATTTTTGACCTACCACCTGCCAATATACGCATGCAAACATTTGACATGCATTTTCAATGGATGCATTCATATGTATCAGACTTACATTTGTCAGATTGTAGGTAATCTCCTCTGTAATGCATTATTTCAGAATGTTCAGCATGACTTAATCTGACAGGTGTATATGTATAAAAGTATTTGATTTTTTATTGTAAACTGTAGCTGATTCAGACAAATGTCTGCAAAGTGCTATATTTCTGAGTAACTCAATGAATAAATAGAATAAACAGATAATTTACAAGTACTATTACTTTTTAATCAAGGACTTCTTAAGACTGGCTAATGAGCTAATATTATGAATTGTAGGGAATTTTCACTCTTACTCTTTTGCTTAATTTTTTCCTTTATAGAAATATCTGCAGTATTACCAAGTGAAGAACCTGTGACCGTTAGTGGTGTTGACTCCCCTGATCGTCCAAGTAAGTCTTTCTTGTATTGTTAGGATTTGTGATGTAGACTTTGCATTATGTTATTTGTTTCTCAGAATTCCTAATTGAAAACTCACATTTATATTCTTGCCAAACTTTCTAATTTTCCCAGAGCAGTGAGGTAATAGTTATCATGATTTTTTTTGGCCTGGATAATTATGATCAATTATTATGAGGACTTGTCAAACATGGTTAGTCAAGACTCTCTCATTTTTAATGTTCCTAGGGTGGGTTTGAAAAAGGGCAAATTTGGCTTTCACTTCTTTGTACCAAAGACATGGAACAGCCTACATGTATCACATGAACTTCGGTCTTCAACCTCTCTTGAATCGTTCAAGTGCAAGCTAAAGACATATTTGTTAAGGCCCCAGTCACATATAGGCCCGGAAATAATACGACCCAACACGACTCTTTGTTTAGTTCAGAGTTAACTGCCTCAGAACAAAGAGTTGTGTTGAATCATGTTGCTTCCAGGGCCCTATGTGACCGGGGCTTTACATGGTATTTCTGACATTGAGCTTAAGAGACTTAAAATAATGTGAAGGGCATACAGCAGTTTGCCTAATTATGCGCTATGTAAATGCTGGTTTATGAAATAGCAAATTATGTTTTTTTTTCCAACATACAGCTCCACTTTGTCCTCCTGATGCTTGTCCATTTTATCATGTTATCTGGAGTGACCTAAGACCGCCACATTGCTTGGACGATCTGGACGAAGGGCTACAAGAATGTGATGCTTTTACTGAAGAACAACTGAAGAAATTCACCAAGAATAAATCATTATTCCAGGACGAAACACAGAAACAGGAGTTTTTAAGGGTAAGAACGAATTAATATGTTTTGTATTTCATCTAATTTTTGTGTGTTTCTTCTTTTGGCGGTTGAAATCAGCAGATAATCAGATTATATTTAATTTCAATCCCTGGCAAAAGACATTGCTTTTATTTACTGAATATATATAGCTTGAGTAAAAGGTCATGTTTTTGTGTTCTTATTTGAGTGTTTTGCTTGAAATTACCATAAATTGTTTCAAAGGTGAAATATAGACCTCATTTGCAAGAGCCTCATAAAATGACTGTCACCTTCAGGTGGCTTCTGCAAATTCTGGGATTTGTTTCATATTTGTTCGCAGAATTGTACATGACTGTACGAATGACTCGTGACCTTTCAGCAGGTGTGATTCACCACCTGGGGTTAAGCTTGGATACAGGAAAAGGTCACCAGGTCATATGAAGTCATTCGTAGATCAACGATCAGCTTTATGAAACACAACCCTGTAGAAACTTGTCATCTCCTATGTGTTGATAATATGTCCAGGAGGCCATTTCATGAAACTTTGTCAGTGACAAAATTAGTCAGCGGAGACAAATTCAATGAAATTGTTGATTCTGATTGGCTTAAAACCACTAGCGATGACTGTTGTTAAAGCAACTGTCGGAAAATCTGCTCTTGTCGCACTGACTAATTTTCATGAAATGGCCCCCAGGTGGGATGAAGGGAAATTCAGATTTTTTTTGGTTTCAGAATGGAGCCAAATTAAGAGGCAAACAGTATTTTAATCATTTATATCACATATTTTGATCGGTTAATTCTCCCAGGCATGCGAAGGAGGCGGTGTGATGAAGGTACTTAACGAATGGGCAAAAAGACAGTCTACAGTCCCACCTATCCAAAATCCTGTCCCACCCATGGACAATATGGAACCCACCCCTCTGAGGCACCTGGGAAAGATGCTGGTCAAACTGGAGAAGAAAGACATTCGCAAGGTGTTGATACCCTTCCTGCACAGTGGTGTCATTGGTAAGTTGTACCTCGAATCATCTAGAATTATGACAAGCTCCTAGCCTGCTTAGCATACCAGCCTGCTTAGCATACCAGCCAACCCCAAACTGGACTATATTGGTCTATTTCTCATCATTATGTGGTATCAATATCTTTTGAAACCCATAGCTATTCATACTTCATAACCTGTCAAAGCACAGACAAAACTGCTCTTGGATTAGTGTTTCTCGTTTGCCTTTGTGCGTCAGAGTAAAAAATCTTGAACACCACTGTTAGAACTGCCAAAACTTATTGCCAATGGATAAAAGAAATTCTTCCTGGGAGACAGGTGCATTGTATTACACTGTTCTGTTTGTAATTATTTACCACTTTCTTTTAATTTTGGTATCCCGTATGAACCATAACCATAAAATGTCTGGAAAACGACAGGTATCGTTTGGCAGTAGATAATTTGAAATTATGAAAATGGCAATATGATGTACAGTGTAGCCAAAACTAATTTGGACACCCAGTAAATAATTAAACAACTTTCAGTCAACATATCGTTGAAAGAAAGTGACTTGAGCACAGGCTTTCGATTGATCACAAACTATTAAAAGGATTATCATACTATACATTTATAGTTTTTCCAGTTTTATAGTCACAAAAATTGTTCGGATATGTGTGTTTTATGATAATAATTTTCCTAGCTTGGGGAAATCTATATTGATTTTATTGGTTGATATAAGCAATCACCAAATCTCCACATAAGTTCTCTGGTGTCCACGTAGCACCTTTATTCCAATCAATGAGTTGCAAACAGTGATTATTGTCAAGTATATTTTGTCATCTTATTATAAATTCTCTTTCGACATATAGGTCCCAGCAAGGATGGAAAAACTTTAATCAGGGATCTGAATCGTAGAAATTTGATACGAATCGGGAATGAATTGTCAAAACCCCAGAAAAATGGTAAGTTCCAGGAGGGTATGGTCAAAAGGAAGAACTGTTTTATAGGGCACCGAGATGACAGGCTTTCATGATTTCAAAGCTTTCTTTCATATGTGTAGAATTTTGTAAAGTTATGTACACTGAATTTTTTTTTGGCCGTAAGCAATTTTTCATAAACCATGTCAAATTCATAAAAAGTTAGATCACCTGCACATAATAGTATTTTACATTGTACGAACCACAAAAGTTTGTTAGTGTTGTTAAAGTGCATTTGTATGTGTGCAGAAATATTTAAAGCACACAATAAAAAGAGGTTGTCTTGAACGTGCATGCTTTCTTTCTCAAGTGAAGTTGAGGAAAGTAAGCAACATTTAGATCGATTCTAGGGCCTGTAACATAAAGGAAATACGATAAATGAAAAATTAATTGTATCTCTGCAGTACACGTTTTACCATAGATTTACGATTAATATTTGTCGTAGGTTTTATTGCATCTTTTATGTTACAGGCACATGATATATTGCCTCATTTCTATCACCTAAGGTAACCTTTTGCTTATTATTTTCTTAGGTTTGCCTGATTGGAGAATATTTGCAAGTGACCTTGGCTATTCTAAAATGATCAATCGATTGGAAAGGACAGAATGTCCGGGGACAGAGGTCTTAAAGGCTTGGCAAACAGGTAACAAAGCGACAATTGGGGCACTCTATATGTGGATGATCCAAGAACAAAGATGGGACGTTGTTAACATCCTTGAAAATGACTTGCCTGATTCTTATTTCTGAGCATCCTCAATATTCCATGAACCTGGAATAGGCTGGTTTACAAATTTCATGCTTTCTCAATGCTTACTTACTTAAGATAACCATGACAACCCCCAAACTTGCCCAAGACATACCCGGCATAGCAACAAAACTGGAGTCCAATTATTGTTGTTTAATTACTAGGCTCATTGAGTTATCTTCAATGTTAGATCTTTGATGTCTTAATTTCTTTCATGAGAAAACACTCAGTAACTGTATCATTATTTGAATGATTACCTGTATCCTGCTGAATTAGCACCCGAACGCATGTTACAGTTGATTGCCAAATCTTGCATAACATTAAGCACAGATTTTTGAAACAGCCAGAGGGTAATGGATACCATCCAAGATCACTTATATGTTGGAATGTTGTCAGGTTGAAGCCAGTGTAATGATAATAAAAGAACCACGTTGAGTGGTCTCCGAGCGATGAGATGAGACCATCCTTTTAGCCAAGCAGCATTGAGTTCTATGTGGCATCTGACAAAATTTCTTCCACTCCATGTGAATTTTGCCATTTTCTTCATAATTCTCCATTCCCTTCAGATTCTTCTTCCTGTGACATTTTCCACTTCCTGTGAATTTCTTCTCTTCTGTGGAATTTTCCACTCCCTGTTAAATTCTCCACTTTCTGCAAAATTCTCAACTTCATGCAAAATTTTACAAATTCCTTGCAAAAATTTTCCATATGGAAGCTTCCCACTCCCTGGGAAATTTGCAACTCCAAGCAAAGTTTTTCCCTCCCTTCAAAATTTGTCCCACCTGCCAAAATTTGCCACTCTGCATGAAATTTTCCATTTCCTGCAAATTTCTCCAATCGCAGCAGAATTCTCCACTTACTGCGAATGGAGAATGTGCATATAATGTTGTCTGCCAACATACTCAAACCAAGGGGATTTCCTTCGCTCAAACTGAATGACCAGTGATAGATAGAGTTTATTCAATATTGTCGCCAACGGCCCACAAAGGGGTGCACACGCTATACTGCTGTGTGAAGTTACCCGGAGGCTATGAAAAAAATTCATAGGCTGTACCGGTTGCGACTCAAACCCACGACCTCTGGATGACTAGACCAGTGTCATAACCACTAGACCACCGGAACGCCCTAGCGATAAGGTTCTGTGAATCCAATGTGTTTGAAAGGTTTGTGATTAATTCCGCTGGGTGACGAAATGATAGATAGAATTTATTCAATATTGTCGCCCACAAATGAATGACCAGTGTTATAATCATTACATAATCCATTATCTTGCCTTCTACCTGATTGTAAATCACGAACCACAATTTATTATTACATGTATGGTACTTGGTATAGTTCAAAATTAAACTAAGATTTTTCTATTAATGACATGTCAACACCTTGACTAGATGAAAGACGTTGTATGATCATATTGTTCTTGTTTTTTAAAAATTCTCAAATGCTAGGTCCTAAATTTTACCTAAATGGTTGATGATGTACATACAATGAAGTTGAAATATTAGGCTTGAAAATAAATGTTTAGTGCCAAAAGGTCTAAGATTAAAATATCATCTACATAGGCACACCGTGCAATGATAAAGCGACAGTGATAAGCTTTGTTCATTTTTAATAGATATCTTTATAGTGTCTATATAATTTCGTTCCTTCATTCTTTGTTGTTTTTTAATCAATCGTATTATAATAACATAGATCAGGCAGCTTGATTTGATTTTTTTTTTTTAATTTTAGTGGGTGACATTGTCTTAATAATGGAAAGAAAGTGGGGTTTTTTTTCACTCTTGGTGGTGATATTCTAAGGGGATGTTGTTCAAAAGTTGCAATTGTTCGCAAATCAACAGACTGAAAATCTGTAGCAAATTATAACGTGCATTCTCATTTGAGCATGATATGCGCTTCTATCAAGACGTGCATGAAACAATGATTTTGATTGGCGCTTTCTGATCAACTGCAACTTTTGAGCAACACTCCCTTAGGATGGTATCATTAATCAGCACTCCATCATTTGAGCAGAATTTCAAACCTTGATCACACTGTCTCCTCTCTATTCACGACATCAGCAAAGAGTCTATGATTGTAGATAGATGTACATCAGACTCTAGCCCTGATGCAGATCAGTCTCATAAGTCTTTACATATATGGGTAATAAAACAATATGTGTCAGTCCTGAGAAATTTAATATAGCCATTATTTACTAAATCCGATATTTAGAGACAAATCAGAGACATTCCCCAAAAAAATTAAATCTTCTAAAGTCATATTTGAATTCATAGGAATTGGCTTTATAACATTAAAAAAAGAGGTTTCAATTTGGTAGAGTGGCAGCAGTCATGAATTGCACAATTGAAGACCACACTTTTAATCTTATTATTATTCATTGGTCATATGATCTGTTCATCCACGAAAGGCACACATAGGGCAATTCCATGTTGAAATTTGATACATGTGTAATAGATGTTTATATATTCCCTACCTTTTGAATTTGAATGAATTTAAATGAATAGATGTCTAGGAATTGACGCAACAGACGTGACACTTTCTAAGAATTGCTCTGGGCAATTATTTTGTTTGGCAGGCCCTGATCAACTGCAACATCAGTTTCAATGGTTTCAACCGTCTTGCAACATTTACAAAGTATGTAAAGTCGAGATGCTTTCCCTATATATTTGATACATGTAAATTAGATCACCTTTATGTGGATCATTTGTTATTGATTCTACATTGTTTACTCTACAGTACTCTTGTTACTTTAANAGATGACTAGACCAGTGTCATAACCACTAGACCACCGGAACGCCCTAGCGATAAGGTTCTGTGAATCCAATGTGTTTGAAAGGTTTGTGATTAATTCCGCTGGGTGACTTAATGATAGATAGAATTTATTCAATATTGTCGCCTACAAATGAATGACCAGTGTTATAATCATTTCATAATCCATTATCTTGCCTTCTACCTGATTGTAAATCACGAACCACAATTTATTATTACTAGTATGGTACTTGGTATAGTTCAAAAGTAAACTAAGATTTTTTCTATTAATGACATGTCAACACCTTGACTAGATGAAAGACATTGTATGACATTGTTCTTGTTTTTAAAAAATTCTCAACTGCGAGGTCCTAAATTTTACCCAAATGGTTGATGATGTACATAGAATAAAGTTTGAATATTAGGCTTGAAAATAAATATTAAGTGGCAAAAGGTCTAAGATTAAAATATCATCTACATAGGCGCATCGTGCAATAATTAAGCGACAGTGATAAGCTTCATTCATTTGAGGCTCGTCGCGACAAAAGGGCCCTTAAGCTGTTTACGCGTACGCGATAAATCTCTGCGCGGTAGTGTGACGTCACAATGAGCTGAACAGGAGAATGGAAAGAGCTAGGTTTAGTACCCAGGCGTAATGCTAAATAAATCTCAGAACATTACGGTAGAAATCAGAATCCTGTAACCGTACACATGCTGCTTCTTTATGTTATTTATAGTCATATTCACAACCGTGTAAACTGTATTCAAATCAACTTTTGTGCCAGGAGAGTTAAAATATCAGAGAAAAAAAAGATGAGAAAGATTTGAAGAGGGGAAATCATTTGAGTGTTCCAAAAATGAGAATTATACCCTCATCTATAAACAGCATGATAAAACGGTCATTTTTTCCCCTAAAGCCACTTTCCCGCAGATATTATCACTATCATTATTGATATAAGTATTATTGTCGTTCATGTCATTACCATCATCATTTCTAGTGTTTGTGTAGTATCATTATGACTATCGATGTTAATGTATATATCTTTAGATGGAGAGGGCCAGGTAGTGCAGGGAAGAGAATTTCAAAATATTTTTGATCCAAATTCCAAATGATAATTTTTCTCAGCATCGAACTGTATCCGTTGAAATCAGCTCTCCGGCTCTTTATGGAGAAGGGAGAGCGAGAGAGAGAGAGAGAGAGAGAGAGAGAGAGAAGGTGAGAGAATGGGATGCAGAGGCTTAGATACTTTCCTACATGTGTAGTCCAAAATTAAGGCCAAACAAAAAAAGGCGATGATGTCGGGAGTGATTTGAGGTTTCCACAATTAAACCGAATAAAATACTAAACAAATAAATATTTAAAAATCTTCCTTGCAAATAAAGCAACACCAAACAAGATACTTAAAGAATAATGTTCTAGCCCAGTTTTTTTTTCTCGTAACTTTGAAATAAATTGCAGCCAACAAGTTGATTTTTGCATTGTAAAAAGAAGAGTCTATCAAAATATTATGTCTTCAACAGGAGCAGAAAAATCAAGTGAACAGAAAAAAATGTTTGAGAAAAATCGGATAGTGGCATGCCTGTAACATTTTGTTTGTTGACGAATGAACTCGTCTTTCAAATCTTTACATATCTTTTTCTTTTGACAAACAATTATATTCATCGAACTGGAAAAACATTATTTGAAGAAAAAAAAACGATGTTGAAAAGATGATCAAAGTTCTCTGCAGATTAACTAAAAAATTTTAATTATTTTTAATGCATATTTGGTAAAACGATCTCACGAGAGATATGGGAACTATTTTGATGATAGTGAGTAAGTCCTGAAAGGAAACTTGTCATGAATAACAGAATAGGGACGCGAAATTATGTGATTCTGAAGAAAACTAATTTGACCCCCCCCCCCCCCNGCCCCCTGATGGGCTGAGCTGAGAAGCAAAAAAAAAAAAGAAAAAAGAAAAAGAGGTCATCACCTAAAGTTGCGCCCCCCTTTCAATGTAGTTTGCGCCCTTTTACCATCAAATGTTGGCGTCCCCTAGCATTTAGAATGTTACCTACATCCAGAAGTGTTGCGAGATGGGTCAACATATAGCAGCTTGTCCAAGTGAGGAAGTGAAACGCATGAAATAAACATTCCCTCCATTAAAACATCAGTATTCGCTCTCAGGTGAACCAATTAGTTTTGTAGTTGTGCATTTTGGTAAAGAATGTATCTATATGAACAATTTGACAGATTAAGTGGTCTATATAATACCATTGTCCCACGAAGTCCCCTGAAAATNCTTCGATAGGACACCTGTCGGAGGAGCAGGAGCAACTGTCGGGTCACCACTCTTACACAACTGGTAGCAATTATGGTGGGTTTTTTGGTGTTGTTTAAAAAAAGGTTTTTGAGATATTAGAGCAATGGGAGTCAATCTTATCTGTAATTGGAACACTCGGGTTAAAATCATACATCATAGTAAGAGGCAAGGATTGTGGTTGGTTTGATAGATTTGAATACTAGGTGGATAATCGTCAATAACTTGAATGGCCATTTTTATTGTTTTATTCATGCGTGCCCGGTTGAAAGTGTTCATCTTCATGGCTAATCTTCATCAATTTATGAGAATGTAATGAAATAGAATTTCTGTACCTAAGATAATGTTAATATTGAGGATATTTGAGAAATGTATTTATAAATGCTGGCATCATGCAATAATTCATTTTGGAATTATACTTTTTAATTATGACAATTGTTCTCAACTTGTTTGGATTTTGTCTGGGCAATTTATATTTTCATATGAAAAATTATATAATTTAGACTAATTTAGAATAATAAAGACTTTAAATCCTTCAGTATTAAGACATAAAAATCTTTGTTTGCCAATTACTAAAGCCATATACAATGAGTCCATTCAATGGAACAAAATTAATATATATTATATTCTTAATTGTCAATTTGAAACCACTGAGTATATTCTTAAAATCACTATAACCGAATGAAATTGTTTTAGGATTAATGGTAAGCCGTTTTAATCATGTGGACATAAAATTACCATATCTTTAATGCTGTGATAATTGTGAATACATTGTATACATGAACATAATTTCTTAGCATTTATATGCCTACAAATGCGTCTTCAATAAAATGCATGTATAGAGAACGAAGACTTTGAGTTTCATTTACTCTGGTTTCATTGTGGTTTCATGTATTAAATTTGTTAATTTGTTAAGCATTGCGCACATTGGTAAATGCAAATACATGTATTGTAAGTGTAAGAGGGTTTACAGTAACTTTATTACAATTCAATATACATTTATGTCATACTATAGAAATATATGTATATCACATAAGTACTGGTCTTATTTCTTTAGAATAAAGAAGCATCAAAATTGCATTCTAATTTATTTTAACATTGTTAAGAGATGTGATGATTGTTTTGACATCGAATTAAAACATCATAATGATTTTTGAAGATCTAGATGTACAATTGTTCATTATTACATCGTTCAGTATCTGGTAAGTTAGTTGTCAGGTTGTGGTAGGATATGGATTTAAAGCCCAAGTATAGTTTTGGTAAAGATGAAGAAATGTGAATGTTGGGGATGTTCATCATGACATCACATTTTGAGACCATAGCATATTTTTTTTTACGAACGTATTCTTTTGAAAATTTGAATTTGACCGTTAAATCGTATTTAGCGCCCTCTCTTGGTTATAGCATTATTTTGCTCGTTGTCGAGCATATACAAAGTTATTTCCGAGATTTGACAATAGAATGATATAGAGATATACACAACAATTAAATTCAGAAATTTTCATCCAATTCTTAGCATGGGAAGTTGTCCTTTATCAAGAAAGAAAATATTTAAATAGTGTAGTGCAGCACCACACTAAAAAAATGCACATTTTAGGTTATACCTTTTCCCAAACTCGTTCATTATTCGCACAATCTTTTGTGCAATATGTTTATGATACTATACTTCATTTCATATAGATTTAGAGACAAAATTTGGTGATAAACATATTTGCTTTTACCAAAACTGTACTTGGGCTTTAAGGGGAACCATTAACCTCTGGAATTTTCATGTTTTCATTGAATGAACAAACTGTGAAAATTTGAGCAAAATCGGACAATTTGTTCAACAGTTATGAATTTTCAAATTCACAGAGATTTGATGATCACTGCCGCCCATGGGGATCCGTGCGATCGGCAATAGCAATGGAATTTGTGACGTCGTGTCGGACAACTTCCCATTCACTTTGGACATAGAATTAAAAAAAATGGATTAAAATTTAGAGTGAAGCTGCAACATCATTCTTCTCAAAATACATGCAGAATTAATATGGAAATGCTGTACCCCAACCCAAATTTGGCATTTTGTTGACTTTTCCGAAAAAAAGGAGAAAATGTGAAATGTTGTGTACAGAGTGAGTGAGGAGTTGTCCGACATGACGTCAAACATTCCGTCGAATTTGCCGATCGCACGGATCCCCATGAGCGATAGGGATCATCGTTTCTCTGTGACTTTGAAAATTCATAATTTTTGAACAGGTTGTCCGATTTTGCTCAATTTTCACAGTTTGTTCATCTGATTTTTCTTCATTCAGTGAGAGCACGATAATTTCAGGAGTTGGTTTCCCTTAAACAAGTCACGCTGTCAGTATCCATTGGCCGTTTTTTAAATAATTCTGACAGTAAGCATATTTCAATTTAAAGTACATTTCCAAAGCACATCGGTGATCTCATAACTTTGTGTTTTTTATGATAATTTCCCCAAAGTTTTGATGAGAATTGATCATTCCATTACTGTAACAAAACAATCTCTCTCTGTGTCGATTCCCAGCACAAAAGCACATCTCTTCCAAACTGAGATATCTTCAAGCAAATCCGCTAGAGTACCTAAAGTTCCATCTACAAATAATTCAACCATTAAATCACTCATTCAATCGAATATTAAATTAAAAACATGTTGTTGTTACATTACTGCCATATGTGTTGAACGGTATGTATTCAGAAATAAGAATAGACGTAATTTATATAGCGCACGTACCCACTCTGCGGAGTGTTCAAGGCGCTTTGCATTATTATTACCCTGGCTTTAGCCCGGCGTACACCAGCGCACATGTCATTTCAAGGAATAAATATTTCTACCGGGTACCTATTCACCTCACCTGGGTTTAGTGCAGCACAATGTGGATGAATTTCTTGCTGAAGGAAATTAATGCCATGGGTGGGACTCGAACCGCGGCCCTCTGGTTGAAAGACGAGAGCCAAGTCCACTACACTACGGCGCCTCAGATTTTGCATGGTGTGAAAAAATGGGCTCAAATGAAATAAGCAGTATAGGACCATACAGGTAAATTTGGTTTTTAACATCTTGTAACATGTTTTTTATTCAAAATTTCACCTTTTATATTAAACGTTTTGTTGAATTTAAATAGTTGATTCTGAAGAATGATTCTTCTCCTTTCTACAATAAAAAAAACAAAAAAAAAACATGAAATTTCACAAAATTTAAGAGAAATAACAGTTTTTAAAATGGTGCTCATGAAGTGCGCCGAATGGCCAAGCATGCACCATACATACATACCGTATCTATCCCTACACAAATGTACATAAAATTGTGAATATTTTCAAGTTCGAGAAGGTTTACAGTCAGACAAATTGATGTAACTTTTGCATTACATACGTCACTACTTATCCCAACTGAATGGGCGATGAATAAAGGTGATGATCGTTACAACATGATTATCAGAAGAGCCTGTGCAAAGGCATGTGAACCCCCATGCTAACATATGAAAATACACACCTAATATTTGGTAAAATCCGCTATTCAAACTCAAAATAAATGCGGTCAAAGCTCTCCATTTTGATGCATACTAAAAGAGTTGTCAGAATATTTCACCAATATCAGCTCATTACCGTCTTTCGTCATTTGATGAACTCATTCAAATGACCTATCAGAATTAAAATCATACTTTTCTGAACTGAGCTCGTTTCTTAACCTGTATTAGTATTTTCATGAGTTGTGAATTCCTTTACGAAGCACTTGCAATTCACTGAAAAGATCAAGAGGTCGATCCGGAGTTTCATTGGGAATTTCTTGAAGGAAGCCAGTTAGATCTGGAAATAAATGTTTGTACTTTACCTACATCTATACAAGGCACACTGTACCCTTATCAGGGGACAGCGGGATATTTAGCTGGATGTACCAGGGAGCTCGTCACAGATTATTAAAGGGGAACCAACCCCTAGAATTATTGTGTCAGTGAAGTGAAGAATAATAGTGAAAAATCTGAAATAATTTGGGCAAAACCGGATATTTCGTTTAGAAGTTATGAATCTTCAAATTCACAGTGATATTACGATCCCTGCCACTGATGGGAATCCATGAGGTCGGCAATTAACTTTTACAGAATTTGTTCAAGTTCCAAGTTAAAATTCATTTATTCAAGTTCATTAAAATACGATACAAAAACAATATAAGTACAATAAAATACATTATTATCAATATG
>BQKZ01006526.1:14050-31340 GCA_036244855.1 Temnopleurus reevesii | reverse complement strand
GTTTACTTATATATTCAAATTTATGTGCGTTAAACGTAGTTACGTGGTATTCCAAAGACTGGTTGATAACAATAAGACAACAATACTTGGAATCCAGTTTGCATACATTACTTGTTGCTATGTCGGGCAAGCCTCGGGCAAGCTTTGGGGTTGTCAAGACCAACCTTTGTGTTAGAGGTATTCATAAAATTTGCATCTATTAGTAAACCCGCCTATTAATCCAGGCTTACAGGTCAACTCTTTATCTCTATTGGTATAATTACAAATCATGAATATGTATAAAAGTAGACAGGTCATTGTAATTAAGATTATCTTATCACTATTCATTTACTTGATCATTTTATACCAGAGAGGGCGCTTGTCAAGAGAGTAATGTTGAACGGTGCTTATTGTCGAGATTATACGGTATATAAGATTGTTTTGGAACTTTCTTCATGTTTAACAAATAATGAACTACAGTCTCATGGACACCAATAATATCTTTATCAAAATTCTCGATCCACTTATCTGGAATGCACTTCATTAAGAAATTATATTTTCTTCTATCACCAAGAGGAATGTCAAAATCTAAAATTAGTTCTTCAAAAAGTTTATAGCCTGGTAAAGGGGGGTTGAAAAGATCGGGAATGTAAAACACATTTTTGTCTAACCAGGATGTGTAGAATAAAAAGGTTTTAGAGTTAGAACTGATAAATTTGTTGTACCATAAGGTTTTACATGCGCTTAAATCAGAAAACTTATGCCCATAATATTCCTTAGTTTCTTCTTCCCTAAATAAATACCAACATCGCAGTGTTTCTGCTAATTGTATATTATTGAGTGATTTCAGAACACCTTCTGGAGCCCATGATTTCCACAAAATTGAAACATCATTATTAAATTTTTCCAGGAAATATAATTCTATGGTTTTCCAAGGAGCTTCAAAATTTTTATCAAGAATTTTTTTCACCCACACCATCTTTGGGGCATTGGCAAAAGTTAGGGGATCAATCATTTTAAGGCCAGCATTTGTGTATTCATTACACATCACTTTTCTCTGTACTCTGTCTCTGCCCCCACTCCAAATAAACTTTAAACATATTGCATTCAGTTTCCGGAAAAAGGAAGTAGGGAATTTTATGCAAATGACATAAAAAAGATAGATAAGTTGCGGCAACACCAGTGTTTTTATGACACAAACTTTACCAATTAAAGAAAGATTTCGCATTCGCCAGCAGCTAATAGTTTGTTCAATTTTTCTAAGTTTTTGTTTGTGATTCAGTTCAAAAATTAAATCAGTATTTAAAGAAACATTCACCCCTAGACATTTAAATTGAGATTTTTTCCACACGATACCTTGGTCAGCATAAGGGGTGTCTTGGCATCCTTTCTTTGATCCAATCCAAATTGCCTGGAGGAGTATAATATCAGATTGAATGGATCGCATGTAATGAAAAATCTTTCTTCTCTTTGCATAGTCCTGCAACCCTCTGCAATTAAAAGAATGGAGTTTTATATTCATAATAAATTATTGGGTAAATAAGTGACTCAAAGTAAAATCCTACGCAAAATAGTGAACATTGTAAGCATATTATGTCGCCTATCACTTGACTTTGACCAAAAAGTACATAGCAACCTGAATGAATGCCACTAATTTAAAAAAAAACTATTAATACTGCAAACAAAAAAAAGAAAAAAAAAAAAGGGGGAAAAAAAGTAATTTGCAAGGTAAAAAAGGTACAAAAATCGCGCAAGATGGACATGCAAGACCCCAAATCAAAACACGGTCATGCATGGGATGCGCAAGAAGTCAAGTAACAGTGGCAATCAAGTTCAAAACCCAATTTATACCAAAAAAAAAACACCATTGACATACAAAACATTAACGACATTGTAATATACTTAGTAATAGAAAATTCGGCTTGCAAACACTTGCAGTATAGTGGTAAACAGATTCTGCATATACATGTATATAAAACAATGTAATATGTATACAGTGGAAATTATGGGGAAGAAACAAACAAACTTGAGAATGACCTTTAAGTTAAAAATGAAACACATATGGCAGTTTATAATTTTAAAAAGTATTTCAGGAATAGGGAAAAAATTATCATGGGGATACAAAAACTGTATGTCCTTTAAAATGAGATATGTATCAGACTACAAAAATTAAGTAGCGAGAGCAACACGAGACAGTTCCTATACCGTACTCATATTTTCCCTCAGCTCATCTTTTTAATATTCTTTCACTTAATTTTAATAAAAAGGATAAAGTTTGACTATAAAGAAAAAGTATTCTAAGTCTTGAGTAGGGATCATTTCAAAGTAGAGAACTTTGAGTGGTTAGTCTTCCATGCACAGAGAGCTCTTCATGCAGGATCTAAATAATAACCAGTTTCCCATTGCTAGCGTCTTTGTAGGCTAACTTAACCGGATAAATAAAAACATGGCTTCTGCTTGTTCTCTTTCAACTTTTGGAATTCTCCCATCCTGGCTTTCCTCAACGAGCGAACTCTCTTACTGAGATCGTCCACGACAGCGAGCTTGTTTCCCTCGTACTCCTGCTGAAAATGCTTCAAGCATTCTGACTTGACTTTCTGCTTCATAGTATACGATGTGAATCATGCATGCATCATTCTTGGCTTTGTAGACTGTGGTTTCGCGTTGCGACTTGCCTGGTATTGGACATTTGTTGGGGTGCGGTGTACTCGCTCCAGGGAGTAGGATGTGGGGGAGAGCCCGACGTGCTTGTGTAACATGGTTGCCAGAGACTTGCGGCAGTCTTCCGCTTGCCCTTCTTCAGGTAGGCCGTAAAAAATTAAATTGTTGCGTCGAGAGCGATTTTCAAGATCATCCAGAGAGGCAGCGAGATCAACATTCTGTTGTTTCAGACCCTCCACCTCTTTCTGCAATTTCGAGCATTCAAAGTCAATAGCCCCAATTTTGTCAGCCTGTTCCGCAATTTTAGAATTCAACTCACCAATCTGCGTAGTAAGGATCCTCTCGACTTTACGTTCAAAGTTATTGAAGCGGTCTACAAATGCTGCAAACCATTTTGGCATGGTAGAATCGGGAGGCACAACGCCGATGTCACCGGGAGTTGCGGGCGCGGAATCAACCAGGGTCCCGTCCGTTTCAGCTGAATTTGTTGGTGACGATCCGCCCCGCACATCGTCCAATTTGAGCTTCTTCTTCGACGGCTTCTGTGGCGAATTCATATCTGACAAGTCTTTTAGAATAACCTTGGAGTCATCCGTGATAGTACAAGATTGTTTCACTTCCACTGGGTTTGAAAGTATGTCGAAAACATGGGTTTTAAACTAGATTAGTGATCGCAACTACAAATAGGCGACCATCACCACCGCGGTCACGTGACTTCTCCTTTGAAAGGCCCAAAATAAGCATTGGGCGCGCCAAAACCGTTGGGGCCCCTTGAGTAAGATTGTTTCGTCTGTTTGGTGGGGAGGCAGGGTAGAATAAATTGGGAAAAATCCATTTTTATTTATTCACTGACCAAATTTCCAAACCGTTTTTTTAACGTTTTTAAAACGTTATGTAAGACGTAAGCATAGGGGATCAAAAGTTAACGTTTTTAAAAACGTTTTAAAAACGTCTTAAAAAACACGAAACCCAAAAAGGACATAATGAAAATGTTCTTAAAACGTTTTCAAAAGAACGAAGGACCTACGGACCAAATAATAACCTTTTGAAAACGTTTTGAAAACGTTCCGTATTTGCTGGGCATTGAGTTTTAGTTGTCGAGTTGAGTGAAGGTTGCGGATGTAATATAGTATGAGCGTATGCAGTTGCGCTCATGTACAATTTGCCATTGGGCCAGGTGGGAGGAAGAGAACAGAGTCAAGGAAGATCTTGGGGTCCTTCTGGAAAAACTTTTGAAAGCTTTTGGTGTTGGAGTTAGAGGAAATACATTTCACAAGATCTTGTCGGAGGGGTTTCAGTACAGGACATGTTGCGACCAGGTGTTTTACATCTTCCCGTTCGAGATGACAGAGACGGCAGCAGTCGTCAGATGCTTTTCCAATCTTGACTGGGTTGCAGGAGAGCTTGGCTGAGTTAGGAGACTTGAGTTAGAGCTGAGTTAGGAGACCTGAGACTTGACAAGAAGAAACAAGAATACATGTCTCTTTGCAAAAAGTAGGCGTCGCCTATTTTGATGGTCAGGTACTAGCTTCTACGAAGAAAAAAAGAATGTGTTTGGATCCATTCAGCATCCCAAGAAACCTTTATTTAGACATCTCATATACTCTAATACTGAAAAATATCTTAACTTGCCCTTTTTATACCCACTCTTTGTTGACTAGGTTGGCTCCCTATTTTTTCCACAATGATGATGGTTTGAATTTCTTGAAAAACAAACACTTGATTAGTAAGCACACCAGTAATAGAATTATATCCAGTGTGATGGTTAGAAGGGAAATTAGAACTACTATCGCAAACAAATCCAGCATGTCCGTTATTCTCAAAGATTTACTCCGCGAGGATGAATTTATATCTGCTCTGGAGAGGTGTGTGGAGAAGGTTTTAGCAAAACGTCTGAAGGCCCATGAAGAACGAATCGAGAAGCAAGATGGGGAGATATTTGATCTGAAACATCAGCTGGACCAGAAGGAGGCGGAGATACGTTCCCTCTCTCTGTCAGTTGATAAACTGTCAGAGGAGGTTGAATGTTTCAACATGAGGGCGAACGACCTTGAACAATACAGTAGGAGGAATTCCGTACGTGTATTTGGAATCAAGGAGTCAAAAAAGGAAGACACCGACCAACTCGTCATCCAGGCCCTTTCGGAGCACCTTTCATGCCAGCTTTCACCGGAGGATATTGACCGATCTCATCGGTCAGGCATTCCTCGAGGCGAAAAGGATAAGCCCCGCCCCATTCTGATAAGGGAAAGAAGACAACTAAAAGGAACTGGTATCTCAATCCAGGAGGATCTGACAAAATTAAATCATCAGATCCTCATGAATCGTGTGAAGAATCCGAAGGTTGAGGCCGCCTGGTCAATCGACGGAAAGGTAATGGCCGCCCTGAAGACTAACGAGGAGGGGATTTCGATGAAAAAGTCATTCTCTTCCCTGCGACAAGTCCAGTTCCTTTAGATGTCGAAACCAATTCATAATTACATAGTATGCATCTATTGATCCCAGAGGTTTGACTTTAAGTGACACTCCTGCCAAACTTTCTTGCTTTTTCATTATTACAAATTTTGTATTTTATTACGATTTCAGTATTATGCACAATTGTATGATATAAATGTAATATAATATAAATGTATCCTGTATTATTCTATTGTTCTTGTACATTGTGTGTGTGATGTGTGTGTGGATGTTTGTATATGCATGGGTATTGTTTCCTCCTCACTATGCTTATGTGTTCGAACTTTTTAATTTTGTCTTTGTGATTAATTGGATCCTCATCTTTTTGTTTTGTGTAGTTGTTTCTATTTCAACCCTCAATTTTTGTAATGGATGATAACATTGAAGATTACACTTTTCCTGTTACCAGTGACTGCAAATAATTATGTAAACTGTAATGAATTCCAATACAACCATCCAAATAGAGTCTCTGTCATGCACATAAATTCACGAAGTCTTTTTAAAAATTATGATGATGTTGTAGTCTTTTTGTCGGATATAAACTATAAATTTTCTGTAATTGGAATTTCTGAAACATGGTTCAAACAAACAACAGATATTTGTATGTTTAATATTCCCGGATATTCTCTTCAACAAATTTGTCGATCTAATAAACGAGGTGGTGGGGTGTAATTATACATCAGAGATGGTATAGATTTTAAGTTAAGCCTCTCTTACAACCGGGCGTGCGTCTTTTTAAGGCGTGCGCCTTCGCAATTTCTGGAAAGCGCAGAGTGGACGCAGGGTGATTACCTAATTCGAGCAGAAGTAAGTGGGAAGTACTTCATAAGTACGTGTGTCTTGCTCGAAGAGTGCGTCCCGCACGTGATCTGTGCGCCTTTTTGGAAGTAAGAAGAAGTAAGTTGCACGAACGACCTCTACTTCTAGCGCACTCTATAAGTGGGACAAAAGTACGTGAATCGCAAGTGCAGCGTGCGCTTTTTACAAATCCTACTTACGACGCAAGAGAAAAGTAAATGTTGCGCACGATAATCGTGCGCCATTTGGGGAGGGCGCATGGATAGTCACAATGAAAAAGGAACACAAAGATTCCACCTAAAAATAATAATCTTTGAATAGAATCAACAAGAAATATCAGTTTTCTAATGAACAGAACAGGAAAGTTGGGAAAAAAATAATGGACAATTAAGAGGAAAACTGTGTAATCTTTATATATTCTAGACATTTGCCAATTTCATTTAAACATGATTTGTTATATGAACCAAATAATTCGGCAGTAATTCAATCAAGAAGTAATGAAATTTGACAATTTCGGTTATGAATTTACAACCTTTCCGCAAGAATATCACGTGATTAGAAACTTATATTTTGTTTATTAGGTAATCCTCTTCCATCAAACCTTCTTTTCTACACATATGGATGTTTTTGTTGCTCCTTTTCTTTTGGCTCCTTTTAATTCTCGTTGGGTGGCAAGTTGATCCAGAACCTTCTTCTTGTGTTGCGTGTTACAGTACTTCGAACTGCCCTTATTGTAAAACTCATCGTGTTTCTCAAAGAATTCGACGAGTCTTGCCTCGTCCTCACTATTGAACTCATGGCGAGACAGGTTTTGCCTTCCCGTGCCATTCGTGGTGCTCTCGGCATCGGACTCCACGCCTGAGACTTCGTCTTCTTCTCTTCCAGCCGTCTCCTCTTGTCCCTCTTCTGCAGCTTTCTGTCTTTCTATCTCTTCATTTTTCTTCTTTTCTACTATGTCATCTTCCCTGCTCTTCCTCCCTTTCCTGTTAACTAATTTCCCTTTTGGGGCCATCCTGTTGAAATGATGGACTTGCAGAAATCTGTTGTTGCGGGAATGAGAGAACGCCGTCCAAATTTAGCTTTTGATATTACATTATTATAAGAGCACGATGCACCTGCACATTTCTCTACATGTGTACTTCTGGGGGCACTGATCACTTTCTTCGTCTACGTGTGACGTACTTTACAAGTACGCAAGAAGTACTCACCACGCACTCTCGAAGTGCGTTTATTTCCCTATTGTTACAAGACGTACTTTGAAAGCGAGTGAAAAGTACGAGCCACTCACGCGCGAAGTATGCCTCTGTGAACAAAACCCGCTGAAGTTTCATCATCTTTCGCCTGCGTTGCACGCGCGCCTAAAGTACTTACAAAGTACTTTTGTCTTGCAACCTCCAGGCGTGCTCTCTGCGTCATAATTCACGCAGACAAGGCGCAGCAAAAAACTTGTCGACCAGTTTTCGAGCTGCGTGCTCTGCGTCGTGTCTGCAACCACCAAAAGACGCACTTCCGACGCACGTGCAACTCACCACTTCACCCATTTTAGGAAGCAGACCACACGCAGACCGCACGCACGCCCGGTTGTAAGAGAGGCTTACCGTACTGATTTATCGGGGGAGCATGCTGGTTTTGAATGCATTTTTATTGAAACCAGCATTGAAAATGTGAAATCCATTATTGGTTGCGTGTATAGGGCACCTGATAGTGACATTCCATCCTTCATTCAATCGTTTAATAATCATATGCAAATCATTAGCTGTGAAAAAAAAGATGTCTATCTTATGGGTGATTTCAATATAAATTTATTAAATTGCGATTCTAATAGTAGAGTTAAAGATTTTGTTGATTTCCTGACATCTTTTGATTTATTTGCGTTGATAACCAAACCAACACGTATTGCTTCTTCTACGCAAACTTCGACACTGATTGATAACATTTTCACCAATTGCATTCCAGATGAATTTATTAGTGGAATTTTCTGCTCAAATTTTTCTGACCACATTCCCATCTTCATCATTAATAAAGGGAATTCTCTTGCTGATAAGAATGTAGATAACACAGTTAGACGTGTGATAACAGATCATAGAGTTCAGGTTTTTAAGCAAGATCTTCTTGCAAGTGATTGGTCTATGCTCTATGATCTTGATGATGCAGAAGATTCTTACAACCATGTCTTAGACATATTCTGTAATTTGCACAATCTTCATTTTCCTCTCGTACAATTTAGCAGGAAAAAGAAATGCAATAAACCTTGGATCACCCAAGGGCTCCTAAAATCTATTAGATATAGAAATAAGCTCTACTACACTTATGTCAGACATAAGAACGAGGCAAATAGACAAACATATACAGACTATAAAAATATTCTTAATTTAGTGCGTGATAATAAAAAGTGTTATTATGATGAGATCTTCAAAGAAACGCAGAGGAATATTCAGAAAACTTGGTCTCATATTAACGAATTACTAGGCAGGGGAAGGCATGATCCAATACCAAACGAGATGTATCATGGAGAAACTCTCCTGAAGTCCAACTCAGATAAAGCAGAATATTTTAATACATATTTTATCAATTTACCTGCAAAGATTAGTAGAGATATCCCACATGTAGAGACATCTTTTCGTAATTATATGTCACATCAGAATAACCCATCCTCCCTATTTCTGAGGCCAACTACTATACATGAGGTTGTTAACTTTGCTAATACGCTAAAATCATCCAAGTCATCGGGATCGGATGATATATCGCCAAGAATTGTGAAAGATTGTATTCATGCTATTGCTGGTCCGCTATGTGATATATATAATAAATCAATGTCTCAAGGGATGGTTCCAAATAAACTGAAGATTGCAAAAGTAGTTCCAGTATATAAAAAGAATGATCGTAAATCTATCGAAAACTACAGACCAATTGCCTTGTTGCCAATATTTTCAAAAATTCTTGAAAAATTAGTGCATAAAAGGTTAAATGACTATTTGCTTTGTAACAATATTCTAATCCCTCAGCAATTTGGATTCCGCAAAAATTTCTCAACTGGTTTGGGTGTTTTAAACCTAGTAAATACAATAATTAGTGCTATTGATGACAGAAATTACTGCCTTGGCATTTTTCTAGATTTGTCAAAAGCATTTGACACAATCGACCACAATATACTTATAAGAAAACTTGAACACTACGGTGTTCGAGGCATAGCTTTAAAATGGTTTCAAAGTTACTTGGATAATAGATTACAGTTTGTTACTATTAATGGTATCAAATCAAAGTCCAGTGAAGTAAAGTATGGTGTACCGCAAGGATCTGTCCTTGGACCTCTATTGTTCTTGGTGTACATTAATGATGTTATCAACTCTTCTCAATTGTTCACATACTCTCTTTTTGCTGATGATACTTGTTTATTGTATTCGCACAAAGATATTAATATTTTAATGCAGTCGGTTAATATTGAAATTAGTAAACTTGTTGCATGGTTTAGCTCTAATAAGTTACTACTTAATACTGGTAAAACACAATGTGTACTGTTCAGAACTAGAGGGAGGAAAATCCCTGAAAATGTTACTTCATTAGTAGTTAGTGGTCAAAGGATTTTGAAATTTCTTGGTGTTACAGTTGATGAATTTACAGAATGGAATAACCATATTGTCAATATTTGTACTAAAGTGTCTCGCAGTGTTGGAGTAGTATCAAAACTTCGTTACATCCTCCCTCAGCACACCTTGTCAACTCTATACAAAGCAATAATATTGCCTCATTTGATATACTGCAATATAGCCTGGGGACACACATTTAGAACTCATGTAAATAAATTGCTAGTTCTTCAAAAAAGGGCTGTGAGGTACATAACAAACTCAGATTATAGATCACCGAGTACTCCATTGTTTTTACAACTAAATGTTTTGCCTTTTGATGAATTGATTACTTTTAATTGCTTAATATTTATGTACAAATATCAGATATTTCAGTATACGTTCATGAGAGCTGTTTTTTGTGGAAAATTCATCCATCCATCATTATCACACCCGTCAAAGAAATCATATCCATCAGCCATTTGCGAGAACTCATGCTGCTTCAAATTCATTCAAAATTGTCTGTGTCAAAGAGTGGAATAAACTACCTAATAATATCAAAAGAAATACACTGGCTACATTTAAGAGTTTAAGTAAACAATATCTTTTTGACAAACTGAAAAAATAAGCATAAATGACTGTGTTCAAAACATATGTAAGACTATTAAGAACGAGGAAACATGTATGTGTATGCGAATGTGTGTGTATGTGTTGTGTGTGTGTGTGTGTGTGTGTGTATGTATTTTGTGGTACAGTGGAGGTTCGGTGTAACGAAGTGCTTGGAACCAGCGGAAATAGCTTGCTGTAGCGGTGATCTTGTTATGGCAGGGTTGTAGAACAGATGCTATCTGGAACCAGATTTTTACCTCTCTATATCAGGAATTTCGTTATCAGATTTCTTTATATCTAGCTTCCACTGTAATGGAGGGACAAATTTGTCCACTCCTTTGACTGTACATAAGTTATACTCATTGTAAATATACATTGTACTATAATTTACTCGTTTTATCATCTTACTGTTCTTTGTAGGGGCCCCGTCCACAAGCTGTGCTTCTTTGGGGTCCCAAACCTATCATTCTGATTTTTCTTGCTCTTTCAAATGTACTTTTATTGTGTCTGATTTGGTTTGAATAAATACTATACTATACTACACTATACTAAATGTTTACATAGGTCCCTCAAATTCCTTTGTATAAACCCATTAACATACGCAAAAATGCCACTATGTGCATATTTTGGTGGGTGCAAAAAGGGGTGCGTGGCCTATTTCAAGCCCAAATAATGATTTTTTTACTAAATATTAATGCTATTGATGAATTCAGCACTCCAGAAAACCCCCATTTAGACATTTTACATGCTTATAATAAGTTATATTGCGGAAAAAAAAACAATCTTAATTTTGGCCACGCCCCCTTTTTGGTCCATAACTTTGATTGGCTCCTGACAAAATTACACAAGGATTTGGGATAGAACTAATTGAGAGTTGCTAGAAGACATCTTTATGAACACATTGGCGAAACCTTCCATCAAAACCCACAAATATATATGCACAAAAATACCAATATTTAAGTATTTTGGTGGATGCCAAAAGGGGGCGTGGCCTATTTCAAAGCCAAATAATGTTTTTTAATGAATATTAATGCTTTTTATTTATTCAGCACCCAGGAAAACCTCCATTTAGAGAGTTTACATGCTTAGATTGGGGGAAAAACACAATTCTCATTTATGGCCACGCCCCCTTTCGGGTCCTCAACTTTGATTGGCTCCTGACAAAATTCCACAAGGATTTGGGATGGAACTAATTGAGAGATGTTAGTAGACACCTTTATGAACACATTGGCGTAAAAAGCTATTGGTAAGCAATTTTTTCACAGATGGTCGAAACATTTTCCTAAAATGCCCTAACTAAAAGACATTTTGAAAAAAAAAACAACATTACCTCATGCAAGTATGTAATAAAAGCTGTAAAATGTAAGCATGTCTCAATTGTTGCTTCGGTTTCGCATGCGTTCTCTATATGTGATATATTAAAGTTAAGTTTATATACTGTAAGATTTATAAAGGACTATTTTCTCCTTAATATTCTTATATTTCTACATAATGCTTGATTGGTGTGCCGCAGTATGATTTGCGTTTCACAATGTGACTGGTGTCTCAGAGTGTGATTGGTATTTCACAGCGTGGTTTATTTTTTACGATGTGATATTTCACAGTGTGATGTTGCTGCATAGTGTTTGTGTTTCACATTATGGATATTCACATTGTTGCACTCCACAGTGTTGAATTTTCACAGTGTGAAATGTTGATTATTCACATTGTGAACCGGTCTAACTCACAATGTGAATCTTTTATGATTCACACTGTGCTACTCATTGTAAAATTCTCCGCCACAGTGTTAAATTGGAGCGTTTTCACAGTGTTGTTCACAGTGTGATTCACAATGTGGTTCACAATGTAGTTAGAGTGTGAACCACACTGTGAAAACGCCCTAATTTAACACTGTGGAGCAGTGTGTGATCCACACTGTGAATGTGTTTGTTCTTTCCAGCAGGGAAGGTTGATTGTACATAAACTCTATACAAATAGCGGGGTAAAAAAAAAATAGAAAGGGAATATGTGATTTTGCAAAATATGGAAAATGATCTTGATTTTACAATTTCCAAAATGAAATCATGATACATACACAAAGGAATGCAGGTATGGGAGTAGAAGAAGGGGGCAACAGGCGGAGAAAACTAAGAAAATGAAAGAGAGTAAGACAACACGATAGAGAAGAAAAAGGTAGAAGAAGAAGAACAAGGAGAGAGAGAGAGAGAGAGAGAGAGAGAGAGAGAAAGAGAGAGAGAGAAAAGATATGAAACAAAACGGGCGGCATTTGGCAGGAGATCGATAATGAACCGTGCATGCACGAGATGCCCTAGCACCATACACGTAACATCATACATGGGACTGGGATAACAAGGTCGACAATGAACGGGCTCGGTTTGCGAATGACATTGTCTTCGATTTCTATTCCGACACAACCATTCCTCAAAACATCAGATGATACTTGGAAGGTACTACTTAGATTATACTTTGATGTAACATATCTGAATGTTTTATTTTTTTTCGAAATTTGGAAAAATGTGAAAAACAACGAATTTTTGCAACCTAACAAGGATTTTGAAGGACTACGATTTCCTAAAAAAAAAAAAACGTATTTTAATCTATAAAAACAACGTATTTTAATCTATCAAATAGTGTCAATCATGGTATTGATGAGTAGAAGTAACTATCATTCCTTTATTTGCAGTTTAAATTATGTGATTTTGGTGATATTAGAAGAAAGTTACAGCCTTTTTGCCGAGCCCATTCTCCGGCGGTTTTTCGTAAACAAATTGTTTATTTTATGGAAATGAGGCACTGCTCAGTAAAGCTTCTCAGCCGCTAAGTGCACCCGAGCACTGCGCCTGGATCGCTTGACAACAAACCAGCAAATTTATGGTGTTCAAAGCGGCCCCTCACTGTTGTGTATTTCTATATGGAATCTGAAATACTCTAGATGAAATATATGGCTTATGGCTTTCATCATTTTAATGAGAAATGATATGTTTGGTTCTTGGCTGCGTGTTTTAAAGACATATGCTAGTCTTAATTCTGTCTTCATTGACTTTTTATGCTCCTAATTTGCATTATATATGTATATTTATTTCAGTGTCATTTTACCTTGTATATTCTTCCCATGTAAATCAGACTCTGTATCTGTTTTGGGTTTCCTTGTTGAATCAATCTATCAGTTTTCTTTACATAGGGTGCTGGTTATTTGTTTGACAGCGCAAAATATATTGCACATCTCTAACTCATTTTTTGCAATTTACATCTCGGTAACTGATCATTCACGTTAGAAGGCAGAATTTGGTAATATTATCCATATGGAATAAATGAGGAATATTGCTACCAAATTTTTGAATAAAATCCAAAAAAAAAAAAAAAGACATGTGTAATAAAATAACCGCCCATATTACCTTCAAATACATTTATTATGTTGGTTAGATAATGTCAGTAAGTTAAGCAATATTCGACTAATAATGTCAGTAAGTTAAGCAATATTCGACTAATGTTGGCACAACATAATACTGTTCTCGTGGGCCAAGAAAAAAAAATGTGTCATGTTTTCTAATAGGTGATGAAACTGGCTCATGGACTAAAATTCCAGCCTGAAATAGAACACCAGATGTTAGAAAACGCCATCGTCCTAGGAAAAAGACGACAAAAACAAGGTGAGTGGAAATTGGTCAATGCAACCATACGGTCAACTCGGGTATACATGCAAATTTAATCATCCTTTGACGACAGAATTGTTTATGCCAAAGTGGTACCCTAAAAGGAGAATAAGACATGTCTATCATTAAGCTCGCCATTCACCGTTGGTGAAGTGAGTGTCTCTGTAAGAATAGTCTTGGTTTGAAGCAAAGTGCATGCACATTAAGCCCTTCAACCGTTCTCAACACGATATAAAGTAGTTCCGCAGAATAAAATGGGTCATGGACAATGGATCCGTACTCCGTGTATTAAACTGTGTGGACACAACAATCACAAGCCGGTTGCGATGTGAATAGCATTACAAAGGACCATTGAATTGGCGTTCGACTTAATTTAACGGATTTTTTTTTATATCGTGTAAATTCATTATCTGAGAATCCAACGCCACGTACGATTTCATTTTGCAGGCAGAATTATGGAGGTGCCGTTGTCATGATTAGGTGGCGCTTAACGTACGCTCCATCAATAGAAGTGCAGCATGTTACGACTCGCATTGACCTTGTTTCATTTCATCAATACGTACTCCCTAATGCCAGTGGTGTGGTACAAGATGTAACAGAATGATCAATATTCATGCGGCCTCTTCTTCGAGGGTTATCGATTTCATAATTACGTTATATTCATTGTTTCGGCGCTCGGATCCGGAAGTCCTTTATTTCGACATTCTTAAACAGCAAAACAATGATGTAAACAGCCCTATTAATATTTTTTGAAAAATAGATAACTCAAAATCTAATCTAATTGAAGAATCCCGATTTACAATATGAGCCGTAGATTAGTATTATATATTATTGTATTACTTTAAAGTGGTTTAAGATTTTTGTACAAGTTGTCGATTTTTTATCAACCCGTATTAAACGGTTACGCTACGCCTAAAATAACTTTTTTTTCAATTAAAAGCGCAAAAATTAGACGAACAAAATCAAAAAGTTTGAGCAAAATCGGGCAACGAATAAAGAAGTTTCGAATTTTTGAAGGATGTGTACAAATAATTAAAACCGTTTTACTTTTTGCAAATTGACAACTCTGGATCACGTGGCATCAAAAAGTGATGACGTAGGTTCGTCACTTCTCTACAATTGGCTTATTACCATTGTTTTTAATCCCCTACTTTTTTAATCTTTCGAGCAAATTTGTTGACGAATAATATTTGATATATTTTCCACAATTATGATCACGAAATGTATAGCTTCGAAATAACGTTTGGATGAAAGATGATACGATAAATTATTGAATAAATATGATTTTCATAAACAATCAATAAAAAGAAGATTTATTCATATAATTAATTGCTCTAATTAAGAGAATATATATATCCTAACACTACTTCTATGGCGTATCTAGTTCTATTTTTGTTTTCAATTATGCTATTAATTGATTGCACAAATATGAAAACAAATATATTTCAATAGCCATTTTCTTTTAGATCATATTGTTTTGTACAATTTATTATGTTTGTTATTGTTTTTTTTTCAAATTGCATTTTCTTTTCTTGTATTATTCTTGTCATTGTAAATCAAGAGTGAAAGAAATATTCCGTCACCAGAATAACAGTGGTAACCATACGTTTGCTGTCTTGAAAGCGTAATTACAACATAAAACACCTATTTGTTACCAAATATTGAAATCATATTTATCTATATCATTTGGTTATCTCTTCTTTATGAACATTATTTTAGAAGTTATAATCAAGAATATATATTGAACTAGGTAAATTCATAGAGAAAACAATTTATTTGGTTGTCGAATGGCTTTGAAAACAGAGCATAAAAAGGCCAAAACATATAATACACTTATACTAGAGAAGTGACGAACATACGTCATCATTACGCCATGTCACGTGACCCAAAGCTGCCACTTTGCTAAGAATATATTACTATTTAAAAAATATTTAGATATTTGTCAAATATTAATAACTTTCTTTTTTTTATATATATATTTGTCTGATTTTTGCGCTTTCAATCAAGGCAATAGATTTCTGGCGTGGAGTCCTCCTTTAAAGGTTAACACAAATTGTTTAATCGGGGTTATTTACAAATTATCAAACAGTACTGTTTAGTTCTTGGACCAATTGTGATTATTTTTGTTTACATTTAAGTAAAATGTGGTATGTAAGATTTTTTTTTAATACAACTGGTTATTGAACAAAATTTTGGTTCATTTCTTTTTAATTTTTGACAATAGTGTTTTAACGGGATGTTGTTTAGAAAAAGTTGTTTAAAAAGGTTGCTAAAAATGAAATTGTCTTGCTAATTTGACATTCGATTGTACGGTAGACACTCAGTAAATAGAGATCATAAAGCCGTACCTAAAACTAATTATGAAAATTGCTTTCACGAAAATGAAAATTGGATGGTAACCGGTTATGCTTACAAAGAATGAATGGATGTTTGACATATTTTCATTCAAAAGTCGCATTAAAACTGGGATTAATATTGTAAATATGTATTTAAATTTATCATCCCATTTCGCTCTTGATATATTGCAGGTGTCAATAGGGTCATGTCTACACAAAGATTTATGGCCCCTCAATCATCACTATTCCTGATTAACAAGGGACGTTATTTATATGTACTTCAATAATCGCATGATCCTCTCCCAACTATGCTTTGTTCCTTGAACAATGCCCTAACCGATCAAAACAAAAGACTCATATATCATGTATATATATATATATATATATATATATATATTTCTGTCGCTTGTTTGCTTCTCCTCAGCGAGATCGCCCGGGTGCGGTCTCCGACTTTTAGTTGGGGAATTGTTGAATTAAAGTATGACTTTGTTGTTCAATGCAAAACAAGTTTAAAAAATAGTCTTTTCGCTTCTCTTGCTTTCCCACAGCGAGTGTTCCCGAGCGCGGACTTCGTCGCAGGAATCCTCGAACAGAAGGATACAACCCCACTCTGACCCGCCCCTGGGCGGGTCGCCGAAGGGTCCTCCCTTCCTTCCTTTGGTTAGGGCTCTCCCGCCCCTCTTAGGTGCCCGGAGAGACCTCGCCTCGTTATAATTAGCTGGGGAAAATGTTGAATTAAAGTGTTTGTTTTTCAATGCAAATAAAGATTGAAAATAATTTTCTGTCGCTTGTTTGCTCCTCCTCACCGAGACCGCCAAGGTGCGGTCTCCGACTTTTAGTTGGGGAATTGTTAAATTAAAGTGTGACTTTGTTGTTCAATGCAAACAAAGTTTGAAAAATAGTCTTTTCGCTTGTTTTGCTTCCCCACAGCCAGTGTTCCCGAGCGCGGACTTCGTCGCAGGAATCCTCGAACAGAAGGATACCACCCCGCTCTGACCCGCCCAGGGGCGGGTCGCCGAAGAGTCCTTCCTTCCTTCCTTTGGTTAGTGCTCTCCCGCCCCTCTTAGGTGCCCGGAGAGACCTCGTCTCGTTGGCAGGAGGGCGTTACAATTGTTTGTTCTCCCCTCACAGGTGCGTCGCCTCGGCCGCCGCCCCGTGCCCCGATGAGTTTTCGCCCGTCCGGAGCTCTTCCCACCGGAGACGTCGGAGCCAGCGCCGGTCCGATCGGACGCCGAGG
>BQKZ01006525.1:0-13695 GCA_036244855.1 Temnopleurus reevesii | reverse complement strand
ACTTTGGCACATATTATTTATTCATAGTTCTGAACATTCTTCTCACATTTTGTGCGATTCTGTGAACATTCATTTTATTTTTTTAACAAATACCAGAATATATCTTTAACGTTGGGTTTTTGTTGAATATGATGGCTTGTGGTCTACTGTACATGTACTAAACGAAGATCCGGTGGGTGCCATCTTGGCACCCTTTGGGAAAAAAAATTTATTTACCATTTTAGGTAGGCCCATATGGTACACCATTTGTCAAAGTCGTTTCACAATTTACTACCTTATTTTGCTGCATATAGATAGTTTTGTTTTTTATGCATACAAACATTTTCTCAAAAATATTGAACCTGACTTTATATGTCCCGTTTGGGCCACCATATTGATTGCAGGTAATCAATGAAGAAAAATGAAAAATTTGGGTTTCCATCAATTTCAATGCATTTATTTTGACTTTATGAGAAAATGAACACATTCGAGCTGTTGATCTGTAACTGAAGGGTCATATGTGGTCGATTCGAGACCATATCATGCTCTTTGTAGTTACAATTATCCATGAATATGAAACTAAAATAAAGGAGAGGGACAGGAAAGTTATAGAAAACAGCGTATTTTGTGTCACATGGAAGCCGATTCTCCGCTAAAATATAAACTAGCAAGACATATTTCGCCACATTCGTTGACCTATAGAAGCCTACTGATGCAATTATGACATCAAAAGACGCAATAAAAGGAGTTATCCCCGTAATTTAAATCATTGTTATATTTTTTTTTCTATAGGAGAAGCAGAATTTACAGGTAAAGTTTATCATCAATCTGGTTAGCTTGTGTGCCTTGATGTAACAGTGGTCAACCCAGGGGGAGGGAGGCACCGGCCTGAAAAGTCTTTATAGGGCATTTTTACAGAATACTAACATGAGTGAGCAATGAATCAGGGGGGGGGAGTATGATTCCTTTGTCACCACATATCATGAGAGTGACATTTTCTGAACACTGAGGTACAATTAATGAGAAATAGCATGTGAAAATAAACTTATAAACACTTTATACGGGGCACCCAAGAAAGGGGAGCAAAGAAACCGAGAACAGATCATGAAAGGGATTTTTTTTCTGAACACAAAAATTCTATACTGGAGTACATCAGATAGGAAATGACACGAACATGTAAAATGAAATCTAAGGGCAGGGAGCAAATCAACCGATATTCAATTTTTTTAAATGGGGGGGGGGGGGGGGGAGACTTCTCTTGTTGTGTCTTTTAAATAATAGGCTTCTACAGGTCAATGTATGTGGCTTAATGTGTCAGTCCCGATATGAACCATGCAAAGTCTAAGAATTGTCACATTGCTAGTATATATTTTGTACATTTGACACAAAATATGCTGTTTTCTTTGATTTTCTTGTTTACCCTTCATTTTAGCTTCATATTCCTGCGTGATTGTAACTTTAAAGGCGGGGCGACATGACATTTAGGGCGTGGCTAACTGACCGCTGCCATTTTGATTACGAAGATTGGCGAACAGAAAAATCACAGCATTTTTAACCTGGAATATCGAGCAAACAAGATATATTTTGCTAGCTTATATCTCGGCAATCGCATATACGCGTTTCGTACATTTTTAGAAAAAAAATCGAAGCGGGAGAGGGGAACAATCAAAGTTACATGCGACAATCATGGATCGGAAATTTGTGCGAAGTTTCCCGAATGTCTGAGCTTGGCAAGGTGCGTAAGCAAGGAAATGTTCAAATATCGTTGTTACAATACACAACATGCCGTCCGTGCGCGCTCGCAACCGGAAGTTCTGTCGATCATGACGGACCGACTTTAAATAACATGACGTGGCCATGAATTGACCACATATGACCCTCCATTTACAGATCAACAGCTCGCATATGTGTTCATTTTCCTCAAAAGTCAAGATATTGGCATTGAAATTGATAAAATCGCAGAATTTTCGTTTTTCTTTGGGACATTGATTACCTTCAAACATTATGATGGTCCAAACGGGGCGTATAAAGACGGGTTCAATATTTTTGTGAAAATTTTCTTGTACAGGTGTACATGAGTAATGACAAAATGGATAAAACAAAACTATGTACATATGCAGCAGAACAAGGTAGGAGATTGTGAAACAAGTTTGACATATGGGTATTTCCATGGGGTTGGGTCCACTTTTCATGCAAAGTCCATGTAACGTAGTGATCCACTTTGTCACTTCACCATGAAGATCAATTCAGTTCTTTTTAAGCTTTGATCTATAGATGAAAATTGCTTCTTTTTTTTCTCTCAGTTACACACATTTGGATTTAATATCTTTTCGGGATTTGAAGGTACAGGTATACAAAAATTTCACTCCGTTACATGGATATCCCACTGCTTTTGCTATGGTCTTTGAGGAATACTTCTGGGTGGGACACAGTTTTGGGGTAATGTCATTATTTTACAATACTTGCCTGGTTTGAAAAAGCCACAGATTTAGGGTTTTTTGGATGTCACAAAAATGGACCCATCCCCGTGGAAATACCCATATGGTGTACCATAAGGGCCACCATAGTGATATGGGCCTACATGTACCTAAAATGGTCAAAAAGATAAAAAAAAATCCCGAAGGGTGCCAAGGTGGCACCCAATGGATTTGGAATAAGCACCCCATGTTAAAGTTTCATTAAAAACGTTGCATTATCATAATTAATATGTCACGCTTGCCGCCTGGTTCTCTTTGACTAGAAGCAAGCATTCATGACAGTTTCATGATCACAAAGATAGATGGACACAAAAGAAGTTACCATCCTTCTTATTCTTCAGAAGAATGTTGAGCAAGCGCAATGCTTGAAGTTGTTTACTTTGTCCCAATTCTTTTCTCCCTTCTGTTCCCAGTGTGAGATTTTACTCCTCTTGTTCCTCTCCAGTCACTTGAGGCACCTTATTTTGCAATAGGCGGATTACTAATAGATGCAAATTTTATGGATACCATAATGAAAACTTTCGGGTGATTTTGGACATTTAGCACACCCCCAACGAAGTGTGTGCATGCTCCGGTCTAGTTCAGATTCTGAATGGTTTCATATAATTGCTCTGCCCCAGTGGTATACGAGCATGACCGATAGATGGCGTGATCATATCTTCGTACAGAACGCCAGAATGTTGGGTCTTTTGTCACCCCTGAATTCTTGGGGTCGCGCCCTCTTTCGGACTGACAGCTATGGAAAGAAAAGAGATCGATTGGGAGGATATAGCGCTCTCAAATAATCGTTTAGAATCTGAACTAGCTCCGGTCAACGGTCTCGATGTTTACTTAGTCTCGCCATTGTATGAACAGGGGTAAATAACTAACCTATGAACGGAACATAAGTAAAGGGACTTTTACGAATTAAAATTGGTAATATTGTGTGGTTCAATCTTTGTGAGATTCACAAGATGTGTAGCAAACATACTAAATTCACTTTCCTCTGAAAAAGCACATGAAGAAATGTAAATGCAGATTCAAAATAAGTTGCATTATTGTGCCGTACCGATAGCTACAAGTATTTCCCCTCTTCTAATAATAGTGTCACCATTAGTCATTGCCATATTTTCCGGTTTGAGGCCTATCCATAGAGGTATATAGCCTACGGCCTCTATGGGCCTATCCTATAATAAACCAATGGTACATAAGGTAGAAAATCAGTGGAGTTTGATGGCCAATAGAAAAACGTTTTAGATGAGCGTTTAGGAGGAGGTTCCTCGTAGCAATTTACTCCGTCTTAAACAGATAACGCGTTTTGATCTTATGGACATGGAGGCGGGGAAGGGTACCAGAAAATGTAGATATTTTCCATTCTGCCATAGACTTGGCATTTCAAGGGGCAATGTGGGACGACCTAAACCCTAAAAAATCAGGGCAAATAAGCATTTCATTGAAATAATTTCATAACGAAAGTTGAGTATATTCTATCTGGAATGGAGATTGCGGCACCCCAAATTCTACATTCAAGAATAAATTATGAATATTCAACAAGATGCATCAGACGGACTCGTTCTGCTCTCGGTAAATACACGTTATAGCCGATCTCCGCGTGTGCGAAGCGAAGCATTCTGTTTATGTCCAAAAGTTTTCACAATGTCTAACACAAAGGTTGCTCCTGACAATCCGAAAGCTTGCCCAAGGCTTGCCCAACATAGCAACAGGAAATATATGCAAAATGGATTCCATGTATTGTAGTCCAATTGTTACTAAACGGTTTAAGGAATACCACGCAACTACGTTCGTTGGCAAGAAACACACATAATTAGTAAACCGGCCTATTGACTCCACTTCGAAAGCAATTAATACATGTGTTATTTGTATTGTATATTAAAGATGTTTGTTGAATTACCTCAGTGAATAAAGTGAACATGCAAACCTGTCATCTTGTATGTTTAATTCTCGTTACCAATCTTTCCCTGGTCCCCCCCCCNCAAATCCGGCCTAGTTAGGGTTAAAGATGTTTGTTGAATCACCTCAGTGAATAAAGTGAACATGCAAACCTGTCATCTTGTATGTTTTGTTCTCGTTACCAATCTTTCCCTCGTCGCTCCCTTCAAACACACACACACGCATGGATTTAATGCGAGAAACTTGCCATCTTTTGCAAATCCTACAAGACAATTTTTATCAAAAATAAAAAGTTGTGACACAGATGTATTAAATTTCTTCATTTCCAGTCCTAGGAAATGCTACATTTTTATTTCGTTGTTGTAACAGAATAGTATTAAATTGTAAAAGTTTAGGTGAAAGACAAGTGACTATAACAATGTCGGTGGAAACATCCATGAAAACACGTCCCTTTCCAAATGTAGAACACCATGCCTCTCTTGGTTTTATCACAACTTCATTTTTTCTCAAAGTCAATCTACTCAGTGTGATTCATTCAAATGACCAAACTACTAAAAGAGGTCATTTTCACTTTGAATCATTCTCTTTAAATTAAATGGAATTACAACTTTTGATGTAATAAACATCAAACAGCGAGTAGTAGAAGACATAATTAGGTCTGTTACAGCTTTGCATATATTTCTAGAGGAAAGATGTAACAAAAGAAAATATTATCTTGATATTTAGAGAAGATAAGAACCTACATATTATATTGCTTAAAAATAAAGCCTAAAATCTTTCAAAAAAAGAAAATCCTAAAATACAATAATCTAAGTTAATTGCAAATAGAGGAATGTTTTTTTTTCTAGTTCGGAAAACAAATAAAAAACAATTCATATGCCAAATATTAATTGCACTAACCTATCAGACGATAAATAAAATATATTCTACAAACACTGATTTGTTCTATATAGGTTTTAAATGATAAATCTTGCACTTGCCGGCTATTCCAGTTTTGTGTCTAGTATTCACTTCCATTTGTTTTGTCTTCATTCACTTTTCTATTCCAATTAAAGCGCCATGAGCACCGAAAGGTGGACCTGTGCGCTATACAAGTAGCCAGTATTATTATTATACAAAACGCTCAACTTCACCATGAATCATGGTTTTATGAGTATTCATCGTGTCATCAAATAGGCGGGTTTACTAATAGATGCAAATTTTATGCATACCTCTAACACAAAGGTTGTTCTTGACAACCCGAAAGCTTGCCCGAGGCTTGCCCGACATAGCAACAAGTAATGTATGCAAACTGGATTCCAAGTATTGTAGTCTTATTGTTATCAACCAGTCTTTGGAATACCATGTAACTACGTTAAACTCACATAAATTTGAATATATAAGTAAACCCGCCTATTACAAGCAAATATTCGTTTGATGTCCATGATTGTCATGAAAGAACACCGCAGAAATGACAGAATCTTATTCCCATTTTGTTTGAAATTCTTTATGGAAGCTTCCGAACAAACTCTAAATACTGTATTCCAGAGCTGCCAACCAAAATCCGTATTTTCCTTCCCTTTCGTTTTCTTATGGAGTACTTTATTATATGGCCATCAGTAATTAAGTGATACATTGTTACATTGTATGTCCACAATACCACCTCTTTGTACCCTTGAATCAATGGTATCAGCTGGAAAGCATCTGGAAGCTATTTATAAGATCGAGAGGTGTGACATTTTGTAACAGCAAAACATTCATTTGATTCACACCCTAAATCAATAAAAAGTTTATGCCGGTGGATGATAAAGCGTTTTCGCGGAGAAACAGGTGTGTTGGATTATATTCTTCTTCTCTTGTAAATTGATCTTGAATATCTATTCATTTGAACACTCCCTTGCTATGTGTAATAGAGTTGAAATGTGGAAAGGAATCCGTACTGGTTGGCAGCTCTGTGTATTCAATTGGATTTGAAAATATGCTTTCATCAAAAATAGTTAATAACAAGAATATGTTTTCAAACAATGGAAATTTCTCATACAGTATTCCAAAAATACTTGTGGTTGTTATTTGCAACATAGGGTTATGTAAAGCAATGTACATATGGTTAGGAAAAAAAAACGACATGTACAATCTTAAATAATGACTATCAATTATATTGTGAGATTATCGAATATCCAGCTCATATTCCTCTAATGCACACTTATCTCACATTATTTTGGCAAGAAAATGACAAACATTGCAATCTTTAGTGTCATATAAAATTCTACAAAACACAAATATATACATAACAAATAATTCGCAACATAAAACCAAAATATACATGTCAATTAAAGATAACCAATAAAGTAAATATCAACTACAGTTGTATTTATTAAAACTCACAAACTTTGAACCATATCAGACACCGCCTGAAATATAAAGTAAACTTCTATATAAACTTATATAAACTCAAATATAATATCTATAGTGGATACAAAAATTGCATATATTGTCACATTCCCTTACACATTAAAACACTAATAGTGGGCAATTCCATAAGGTACATCCGAACCCTCACTTCCAGAAATACATATTTTCTAAACTAGGTGCGTTGTGCTAAGATAATGAAGTCTCAAGCTTTTCATAAATGGAGCACAACCTGTATGCTTTGAAACACCTGAATAAAGCACTCTATATTTATATTATCATTAGTAGATATCATCTTTGAAAAGTGAGGTCGGACAGATAAAACGTTTGACCAACTCATGGAATTGCCCCAACATCAAGACAATTCCTAAACCTTGTTTCTTGTGTATCATACACTCATTCATCTCATCTTTCTGAGATAGATTCATATATCATGAATCAAAATTAGCTAAATGAAAGTCTCTCATTAAGTCTCTCCTGACATCACAACCCTAGCTAATGAGCTGAGGCTATATTCTGCATATCCTGAGTAACATGGCAGTATTTCAGACAAAAACACAAAACCTTCCCATCAAAAAAATTGTGAGCAGCGTTGACACACTATGACACAATATATACAAAAAATGTGACATTTGGTCAACTTTATTTGAGAAAAATGCCCTTTTAAAAATTACATTGCATTTTCCATTAATAACTTTTAAGTGACCCTTCAATTGAAGTATTGAAGTAACCCTTCAATAATACTTATGTCTTAAAACCAAAATCTTTGACCATTTATTTTTTTTTCTCCCACAACTAACTCACGAAATATTCAAATATTTCTACAAGTAAGTTTCTTCACATAGACAAGAATATTTCACTAAATCTTTCTGAATACAGAAGCTGTACAAAGAAATATATCATGTAGTAAACAATCTTACATCATATAGCCTACTTTAATACACCATGAATTATAAGTTTAAACTTTTTTACAGATCTAATGAACAATTTGTATCCACTTTGGCAAAATGTGGATTGCACATTGTTTATGTTCTGATCAATAAGGCCTCTTGGTAGATTGCAGTGGTTAGCTTTGTTTGGTTTCACTTTGAGGAGAGTTGAATACATGTACAAAATATTATAAGATCATTTTGAATCATTTCAAATATTCTTCAGTAGAATCACACAATCAATTAGTAACTAGAACGAGACCATCAGATCAATACCACACATTAATAACTTATAGATTCGACCGTTCCTATAGAAATCAATATTTAGTCAATTCATTCTAGGATTTTCCATGTGAGCCATCAAGAAACAACTATGTTTCATATTATACAGGTAGATCAAAAAACCATTCATCATTAATCTATTATCAATTCTACCTATTAGATAATATTCATCTGTAATACATAAAATGTAAATAAAAATTCTTTATCAATACCCTAAAATACAGGTATATCCCTCATTTATTCCTTAAACTCATTAATCATTGCAAACCCTTTCAAACCCTTTCTAAATACAAGACATGTTGCATGGAAGTAAACAAGTATCGAAATAAAACTTTTTTAAGGGGGTGTTGTTCAAAATCAACTGCAAATCAATTGTAACTTTGCACATTGTATCGCGCATTTTCATTCGTGCACGGTACGCGCATTTAACTAGACGAGCATAAAACAAGGGTTTTGATTGGTACGTTACGATCAACTGCAACTTGCGATCAATTGCAACTTTTGAGCAACACCCCCTTACTCTGATAGACTTTCACAGAGTGCTTCAACATATGAAGTGACAATGTATTGAATTCACCTATGGTTTTATAATATGATTAAGATGATGTTCATTAATGATTAATTCATTTCCCCATAAACATGATCATTTATTTGACTTTAAGGGGGTGTTGCTCAAAAGTTGCAATTGATCACAAGTTGCAGTTGATCGGAACGTGCCAATCAAAATCATTGTTTCATGCGCTTCTTGTTAAATGCGCATATCGCGCGCGAATGAAAATGCGGGTTACAATTTTCAAAATTGCAGTTGATTTGTAGTTGATTTTGAGCAACACCCTCTAAGTCAGTTTATCTATGAATAACTTTAAATCTAAAATCACAAACACAGACACTAAATTAGAAAGTGAAGGATTTTGAAACTTCTCTTTTGGCAAAAACATAACATAGATTTACATTTCAGCAAGTTATATGTTCATCATTTCCTTTATAATTACAAACATTTATTTCCAAATCGCCAAATTCAAATACTCACTGGAGTTAAATAATGAAGTAGTTGAGTGGTATCAGTATTTCTAGTCGTTAGGGAAGTGGCTATCTCTATACCGGTGTGTCTTCTATGTGCGTCAGGTTAGCCAGGTCTGTATTGTTAGTGGAGTAATCTAGGAAGGTATTGTCATAGAGGTGAGGGCTGTGATTGGCTGCCAGCTGGAGGAGTGTTGGAGAGGGACCGTTAGGGACCGGTGGAGGGGTGCCTGGGGTAACAGGTGTGGCAGGGGCACTGGGGGTATCCAAGGGGGTCTCTGATGGGGTGTCCAGAGGGGTGTGAGAGCCTGCATCAGTGAACGGTGTATCAGGGTTACTGTACGAGGTGTTGTCCCACTCCAGTTCAGGTTGACGGATGTTCTTCTCAATCTGTGGGTCCCATTCTAGTTCTCTAACGCTTATCTGCTTCATGGATCAAGAGAGCGATAGAGAGATGGAGGATCAAGAGAGCAATAGAGAGATGGAGGATCAAGAGAGCAATAGAGAGATGGAGGATCAAGAGAGCAATAGAGAGATGGAGGGATGAGAGGAGGGTTGCAAACAAGATAGATTGATAGAATGGAATAAACATATATGTGATGGAAGGAAGAAGCATTGTCAAAGAGAGATAAACAGGTGGAAAGATGTAAAGAGTGAGAGTATGATGAGAGAAAATAAATGAGAAAGTAAAAGATGTATAGAATGAGTGTGCAATGAGAGAAAATGAAGGAAGAAGTGAAGGATGTGAATCACAGAAGACAAAGAGTGGAAAACGTGGATAAGTGTCATGGATTGTCAAAACAAAGGTTGATGAATACATAGGAGTGATAGACAACGGATTAAATGAATGATGGTGATAATGGATGAAATAAGATTAGGAGCAGAAAGAAATGTTTCATGGTAAAACAAATATCGACAGGTGGATGACATCCACATGGAAGCATGTGAAAATAAGAAAGGAGAATATGATGATCATATGAAGGATAATGAGATAGGGAAATAATTGAAATGGAGAAATGATAAAGAAAGGACATTAGTATGTTTCACTGAAAGTTAATTCAGACAAATATTATCATGCATGGTTTTACATTTCTTGACAACAGATCTTGAAAACAAATATCTAGGGGCTTGTTTCAACAAGCGCTTTAATTTTTCATTTTTGGGATAAGTTAAACTCTCAAGATATAAATATTTACTGAGCATATTTACTATTTACTCAATAATGCAGGTTTCCTCATCATACAATGCCCTCAATTTGGCACCTATATTAATTTCAGTACAACATTGTTCCATAGGGTACAAATTGTACACATATAAAAGTTATAATCTATTGAAATATGTTAGTTATGGTCAAACAGATCATGCAATGATAATGAGCAAACCAATCATAATCATCTTATTGGTTTATATTCTCATCTTAGAATTATTGTGGGGAAATATTCTCTAATTCAAAATAGGAAATATTTCCATAAAGCAAAAGCACTGTACATTTGATAGTTGCAATTTGATGAAAATCATTCACATCCTATATTTCTCTACAATTATGAATTTACAAATGTAGGTCGCATCTCAGAATGTTAATATAAGGTGAAAAGAAGCATCCTAAGATCTAGACATTCACATGCATTGGCAGCATCAAGAAATCAGTACCTAAGAATATTAAAACAAAGGTGATATCTCAAGATATAATATGTGAGTGATATTGGAGGACCCTTTTCCACATAGCAAAGACACTTGACAAACTTCCTAGACATGTTGGGGTTTATGAGTTAAAGTGCAATCTAAATATTTGGGAAATAAGAAATCATATTATAATGGCAACATAAATCTAATGATCAGGGAAGTAAGAGGTTCCATTACAAAGCTAACCCTTGTTTACTTTCAAAGGACCTCGCAAAATGAACGAATATCAAAAGAGGAGTCCAAGTCCATTAAAGCCCAAGTACAGTTTTGGTAAAAGCGAATATTTTTATCGCCAAATTTTGTCTTCAAATCTACTTAAAAAGAAACATGATATCATGAACATGTTGTACAAAAGATTGTACGAAAAATTAACTAGTTTTGGAAAAGTTATAACCTAAAGTGTGGAAAATATTTTAGCGTCGTAGCCCCCGACGCGAATTCAATATTTTCTTTTTTGATAAAGGACAGCTTCTCATGAACAGAATTGGATAAAAATTTCAGAATGTATTCTTTTTGTATTCCTTTTTAGCATGCTTTAATAAAATCTTGGAAATAATTTTCTATATGCCCGATAAGAAGCAAAATATTGTTATAATCAAGAGAGGGCGCTAAATACGATTTAACGGTCAAATTCAAATTTTCAAAAGAATTCGCTCGTAGAAAAATATGCTATGATCTTGAAATGTGTATAGAAACTATATTTCATGGTATATATCCCCAAAATTCACATTTCTTTAATCTTTATCAAAACTATACATGGGCTTTAAGAAATATTTGTCAAAAACTACAACAAAACCTAACATAACAGAAATAACTTTTAACATTTTTTGCAAGATGCTTTTTTGGGATCTTTTCACACCCAAGCAAAATTTAAAAAGAAATGCCCTGTTACATGTATGTTCTGGGCCTGATCTTCTTTCAAGTTGTTTTTTGTTTTCCTCTAAGGGAGCTTGTATTTGAATTGATGCATCTCAAGGTAGGTTAGAATAACAGGTGGAAATTAGTTAAGTTTTACTTTGAATCTTCATGGAATTGACTTGGTCCCATCATTCATTTGTCTGTCTTTATGAAATACATTTATGAAGGTTACTGGATACTACCTCAAAGCATGATAGAGAACAATAGACAATGGATGAATTCATAACTCTGAGAATGAGTTTAGTGTATTGATCCATCGCGCAAGAAAAATCATTACTCCTCATACATTGTGCATCAAACACATTGATTGATAAAACAAAATCAATGGATGTTTTTAATATTTGTCCTGGAAATGAAACATTTTTATGCATTAAATTAAGGAGAGTAACCTTATCTCTATTTGGGAAATAATAGCTCTATGTCAATGCAAGGTCCGCTGGAAGAACAGTTTGTAACACTGATGCAGCGATCCTGGGTAAATAAGATTCATAGATATTATCATTATAATTACATATAACTTCCTTTGTCAGTACAGACATAAGCTTAAATCTAAAATGTGGGTGCTAGGAGGGAAAAAGGTTCTAAGTTGTCAGAATGGGTCAAATCATCTAAGTTAGTTGATTAGCATATCACAAGCCATGGGATGATTGTGGGATGATTAGAGGATGATTGACCCCATTAGGTCAAAGGTCAAAGGTCAAGAAATCATAGCATGCCAACACATGGAATATCAGATAAAGGTTTGCTCTTACTCATCAATATACCTCAGCTGATAGAGGGCGCTTTCCGGGTGGAAGGTTGCTATGTCCGGAACCATCACCTGAAACAAAATTGATAAAACACAGGTTTTTAGGATCATAATCATAATCCCCTTGGATTCCCTCTCATGCTTAGTTGGCGATTTAAGATGTGTGAACTTTTTTGTTTCTTTTTCCTTTATTTGGTTTAGTAAAAGAACCTGAAGTGAAGATCACAAGATTGATCAATGATTAATCTCTCTCTTCACTTGAGGTTCTCTCACCCCTCGTCATTTCTTCACCTGAGGACAAGTGAATTAAATCTACTCGGAATATCGTGTCTTTTTCAAGCTTTTACGCAGTACTTTTCAGGACTACATGTATTTCATGATAGATAACCTTACACTTCATGATGCAACCTCAAATCTTTTTGAATGTTTACTACACCATGAAAGTTTTCTTCATCACTATTCCATATTTTACTTCACTTTATGAATTTCTTAAACTAATTAAATCAGATGCAAGCTTGAAAACATTTTGTACAAAGGTCTGGCATGAAGGGGATGGACATAAACAATTTACGGTATAGTACTAATTGATGAGAGCTGATGAACTATACTTATCTTGTAATATCTGAATAATGAGATCCTAACTTACCCCTGCCCTCTTCCAGTAATCCATCGACCTCTTTAGGCTCCCCATCCTTAGCTGCTGCTGCTGCTGCATGCTGGTTGTTACTATTCTTTATACTGATTGCCGTGACGATGATACAAACAATCAGAATTAGGAAGGCAACTACAAACACAGCAATGATAACTGCAAGAAATAGAAAAATAGAGAATGTTTTCCATTATACATCATTCATAAGCTCCAACACACATATTTGGGAAGGAATAAGATAATTATTCTCAAATGTTCTAAGATCGAGGGTTATCGTATCAAAATGTTTCTATTCAGATCTTAAAGATTGTTTTGTATCCCCCTGTATGCGTATGTGAATGAAATGACAATTCACTCAGTTTGAAAAGTGTTTCTTTGCAATTTTTCTTGTCAATTAATGCCTCAAATATGGAATAACAAAAGTTATTTGAAGAGACAGGTCTTATAGAATTGTTGAGTCTATTGTGCCTATTGACAGGAAAGGCAGCAATATGATCCGTGATGGGACCATATTTCAACGCTGTCTCTGTCATCTTGGATAATGTATATTGACAATTTATCATGAATACTCCAGCGTTTTAATCAGGGCATTACTTTTTACTATTGCCCTGCATGAAACATAACTGTCTGGTTTGATGACAAATAATGGATGCTTGTGCAACACTAAAAACATATCTGTGAAAAAACCTAACATAACAGAAATATATGTTGGACTGATCACACGGCTAGAAA